>DWQW01012342.1:0-10881 GCA_018249695.1 Heliconius erato demophoon | reverse complement strand
ACGTACTGGCTCAATCCATCAAAAACGTCACTTAATATAGCCATTCCCTCCTCTTCTATTCATAATTATGTGGGTACTATTATTTTTATATTTTATAAAGTACCCTAACACTGACAAGTCTCTAACAATAGCAAGGTAAGCAGAGGGAACCTGATGTTAAGACATTCCTTTCCCTATATTTTGCCAAAATTTCAAGGTATTGCGTGTTGAGTGGAGGAAATCAAAGCTTTTTCCTTTGGTATTAGAGCGAAAAAATGAAGATATTAAGAAATAATAATTCATTCCCCCAAGTGAGAAACAAACTCATAACCGTCGGGCTTACAGTCACAGTGCATCACAACGACGACTTCATATATATGTACATATATATAAAAAAAAAAAAGAAAAAGGCCAGTCGTGGCGCAGGGGCGCAAAGTGTGACTGTAAAACTGACTGGTTGTGGGTTCGATCCTCACTCGAGGAGATGAAATATTTACTTAAATTTATATTTCCATTTTCTTCACGCTGGTGTAGAGGACAAACGCGGCGTTGAGTCCTGCCACTCAACACGTAATGCCTCCAAAATTCGGCAGAAAGTGGGAAACGGAGTATCTTAACATTAGGGTTCCCTCTGCCTACCCTGCAGTGTGCGGGATGCAGCGTGAATCTGACATATATATATATATAATTATATATTTATTTATATGTTATATTTATATAGTATAGTTTTGTACATGCATATGTTTGTGTGTATGTATACACATACACACACATTCATTCACACATCACCTTTGTCTCATTCTAATAATACCCAAAGTTTAATAAGTTCAAAGCTCGAGGCTGTAATAAAGTTTAACGCGTACAGTATTTCGACTTGAAAATAATATATTGTAGGAACTTTTTCACAGCATCCATTCGTTAATCTCGGCATCGCTTTCGAAATACGGCCGACGATATGTCACGGGGCTTTTTGTGTACGCACGGCGTGCTGGTGCTTTTTTGTGTCACCTATTGTGCATGGCTTATGAGCGATGAATGTAGCATCAATATTTTGGTTGTTATTTTAATAGTATCTGGTTGGAAGTTTTTTTTCTTTTTTTTTTGTTTATCTTTCTGCTGTTATAGCAGTACCGCATAGTTCCTAGTTGAGGCCAGTCGTGGCGCAGGGACAAAGTGTGACTGTAAAACCGACTGGTTGTGGGTTCGATTCCCAGTCGAGGAGATGAAATATTTGCTTAATTTATATTTCCATTTCTTCGCTCTGGTGTCGGACACAATTCAACAAGCAATGCCTCCAGAATTCGGCAGAAAGTGGGGAACGGAGTGTCTTAACACTAAGTTCCTTCTGCCTACGCTGCAGGGAGCGGGATACAGCGTGAAGCTGTCTAGTTCCCCCTGCCTACTCTACTATATATGGGTATATTGTAGGATAGGCAAGGGGAACTCAGTGTAAAGATATTCCGTTTTCTAATTATTGGTGTTAAGTGCTGCCACTCAACACGCAATAACTTTGAATTTCGTACAAGTTTCTTGACACTAGATCTTCTCTTCTAGACTAGATTCTATCTGGGATATAGCATAAAGCTGAAAAACTTGTTTTTACATGCTTCCATTATTGAAATTTTACTTTTTGTCAACTTTTTGACGGTGACAAATGTTCGAAACATTAGTATCACAGCGGCACAAGCGTAAACAGGACAGGCTATGGATTCGATCCCCACTCGAAGAAATGAAACATTTTTGCTTGTCATAATTGCTCTGGTGTCAACTCAAAGCGTGTGTTGAGTTCCACCACTCAACACAATGCCAGAATTCGACGGAAACTCAGAAGCGGAGTGTCTTAACAATAAGCGCCCTCTGCCTACCCTTATATGCGGGATACAGCGTGAATCTGATTTGACTCTAGATCGACTTAAAAAAATACACTACAAGGTTTCTTATATATATATTATTTGTACCTGTACCTTACTATATTAATTAAATCAAATTTAACCCTTCATTATTATGAATATGTATACAGTCCATTTATATTTAGCCAGCTATTTAGCATAAAATTTAAATATTCGAAAGCACAACACGGAAACAAGTAAACTTTGATTATAATTGTGCAGGTTCAATATGTCGATGACTCCCGTACAACGTAATATGCAAATTGAGGAAAACTTTCGAATACTACAAATATAAACAGGTTAACGTCGAAATTAACACAATATGCGACGTTGGAATTTTATAAATTGGCTTGATTTTACGTGTTTTTTCTTAATAAATCTTTGATAAATATTTTGAACGTTGTGATTTTGTTTATGTTTTGTATCATATCTGATTTTTTTAAGCTTCACGTTGTATCCTAAATGTAGAGGAAACCTGGTGTTGAGACACTCCGCTCGCCACTTTCCGGCGAATTCTGGAGGCACTGCGTGTTGAGTGATGGAACTCATCACCGCGGCAAAGCGGCTCCGGGATGAAAAGAAAATATTAAATATTATATATCCCCGAGTGGAAATCGGACTCACTACCTATTGCATTTATAGTCACACACACGTGTTGCTTTTAAAGAATATATATATATATATATATATATATATATATATATATATATATATATATATATTAAAAGAACTTTCTTACTTGAAAAGTAAATAGCTCTAGTAATAAGACAAAAGGCGGCGATGAGTAAGGGTGGTTTACACAGAACGTCTTGAAAATTGGGCTTAAAGTGGTGAAGGGAATGTCTTAATAGTTTAATCCTCTGCTAATTGCGGAATTCAGCGTTATGTAAAAAATAGGAGAGTAGAATCGCACTCCAAAATTTTTATTTGTATTGAAAGAAGTAAGACAAGGCATGCTCCAGAAAGACGAAATAAGCCATTGAGTTTACCACCCAGTAGTGTCTCTGGTCATTTCACTGGGGAGCAGTTAAACTAAGATAAACCATATAACTCTCTATATAAACTACCTTTATGGAAGCAGTAGCTGAGTGCTTTACATAACAAACAGTGTATTACTGGCAACATTGTCGTATATGATGTCACATGTTGTATTACCAGAGGCGGGAAATCAAAATTATTTACTTCTCTCAAAAGAGGATCGAACCCACAATTTGCTTAACTTATAGCCGACTGCGCCTCGGCGGCATATGTCCAAGCCAAACCAAAAGCCCGATATAATTTAATAACAATATTCAAATAGTTTTTACCAATAAATGATATAAATAATGCACGTCTTACCTTCTATTTATGAAAATTTTCCACACTCAAATTTGTTGTTTTAATCACACCACCACAAATCGTAAAACTGATAGAGATAAAAGTCTACTATAGAATATGTTATGCCACAAAACGAAAAAAATGGAGAAATGCACAAAAAATCACGTTTGTTGTATGGGAGCTCGCTTCATTATATGTTTTATTCTGTTCTTTAGTATTTTTTATAGGGACAATATTACAGGTGTTGCCGCTACATAATCTATGAAAATTTCAACTGTCTAATCGTCACGGTTCATGAGATACAGCCTGGTGACAGACAACAGACAGACATCGGAGTTAAAAAGGGGCCCATTTTGCACTTTGGGTACGGAACCTTAAAAAACAAAACTTAACTTAGGTTCCATCATTCTAATTTCAAAAAAAAATCTATTAATAAACATAGCAATAACTAAGAATACTTGAGTTCGCACGTGCCTTTAATTTAACGATTCCTTAAACAAATATAAAAAGTTGTTTACAATTATTTCTACTACAATTATTCATAAAATGAAATGTTTTATTCACATTCCATCTTGAACCAGTACGTACGTATTGAGAATATAATCAAATTTTATATGCTCATATAATATGAAATTTTATAACTTTCGGGCGCACTCGGAGACGTCGATTAGATTTTAATTGATGTTTAATTGGTAGTAGTTTTTATACGCTAGTTAAATACATTCCTAAAATATTTTAAAGTAATATGTACATTTATAGAATTCAACTTCATGTCGTTTCCAACATATTACAAGGTAGGCTGGAAAAACAGTGTTAAAACACTTTATTCCCGAGTTTGCCCTAATTTTCGAAGCATTGAGTGTTGAATGGTGGAACACAACACCGCGCTTTGTCTTGCTACCAATGACAAAATGGAAATAAGACATTATCTCTTTTTTATTCCAGTGGAAATTGAACCCACAACCGTTGCGTTTACACAGACGATCCAATACAGAATAATATCTAGTTTTATAAATATGAACACCTAGTATTATAATAAAAATGTGGTATATATGATTAATAGAATTTTATTTATCTTTATCAGCTTCATACTGTATACCACAAACAGCAGGGTAGACAGAGGGAACCTAGTGTTAAGACACTCCGTTCCCCACTTTCTGCCGATTTCTGGAGGCATTGTGTGGCAGATCTCAACGCCGCACTTTGCCTCGACACCAGAGCTAAGAAATGGAAATATAAATTTAAATTGATTTGAATTATATCGATATCTACTTAGAAAAAAATATTTTTAATAAAAAAAATGCTAGAAACTATTAATAGATTGAAAAGTTAAATTATGCAGTTTTCATTTTAACAATGTTAGTGTTATATACAAAAAGTTTCTTAAATATGAGTCTCTAAGTTAAATTAATGTTTAAGAACAGTATTATTTAAAGTTTTTGTTTAAAGTTCATCAGCTTCACGCTGTATCCCGCATACAGCAGGGTAGGGAAAGGGAACCTAGTGTTAAAACACTCCGTTCCCCACTTTCTGCTGAATTCTGGAGGCATTGCGTATTGAGTGGCAGAACTCAATGCCGCGCTTAACCTCAACACCAGAGCGAAGAAATGGAAATATAAATTAAAGTAAATATTTCATCTCCTCGAGTGGGGATCGAACCCACAACCAGTCGGTTTTACAGTCACACTTTGTGCCCCTGCACCACGACTGGCCTCGAAGTTTAAAGTTAGTTAGCAAAATTTTAAAATAATATCTTTACGTATCTCACCAAAGTAACGGTGCAACTCTAAAGTATAAAGTCTCAGTAAAATGGTTTACACCGACACAAATAAAAGAAGCTTGCAATGTATTTACTTTAAATTACGATAAGTGCATGACACCACCGTTGTGCGTGTGCAGTGGGATAATATATTGAAATGATTGTGGGTTCAATCTCGTTCTGGGGAATGCTTATTACATTTATTTTACTAGTTAATAATAATAAATAATAATACAGCATCACAGTAGTGGATTTATGCTACTGCGTTTCGCATCAGGTAATTCCGGGCTCCGGCGCCCAACCCACCTTACAGGCAGGCAAGGCACCTGTAGCTCCTTTGGTGTTGCACGGGGTCGTGGGCGGCGGTGATCACTTACCATCAGGTGACCCAAACGCTCGTTTGCCTTCTCTTTTCCATAAAAAAAAACAGTGTATCGCGTACACAACGGAGAGGCAGAGGGAACCTAGTGCTATGACACTCCTTGCTCTATTTTCTGCCCAAACTCTGGAAGAATTGTGTGGGATAGCCTCGACACCAGAGCAAAGAAATGAAAATTTTAAATATTCATTTTTCTCGAGTGGAAATCGAAACCACAACCTGTCGCGTATTCAGCCACGATGTGTACCTATGCCACGACTGGCCTCTATTTTATCTTAACTAATTAATGAGACTAAATGTGTTTTTAGCTTCACGCTTAATTCCTATAGGGGTAGCTGAGAGAAAACGTAGTGGCTGACGCTCGTATCTATTTTACCTCGTCCACTATAGCCAACTCTTTTTATATTTCCTCTGAAGAGTCTTCATGGTTTATATTAATTTTAAAAAAATACAAATAAAATCGTCAAATTATAAAAACATTATGTAATAATATAGAATATTCAATCACGACTGAATTGACTTGAAAAAAAAATGTAATAATATGTGATAATATAGTATATTTATAACGCGTAAATTTGCACCATGACTGGCCCCTGACACATCAAAAGAATCCATGTCTCTATCAGCTTCACGCTGTATCCCGCACACAGCAGGCTAGGCAGAGGGAACTTAGTGTTAAGACACTCCGTTCCCCACTTTGGAGGCATTACGTGTTGAGTGGCAGAACACAACGCCGCGCTTAACCTCGTCACCAGAGCGAAGAAATGGAAATATACATTTTAGTAAATTTTGCATCTCTTCAAGTGGGGATCGAACACACAACCAGTCGGTTTTACAGTCACACTATGTGCCGCTGCGCCACAACTGGCCTCTTCTTACTTAGTATCAATTCCTATATTTATATGTCAATTAAAATATATAATTGAAAATCAAAAAGAACAAAATTATTAATACAAAATCGTAAATAAATACAATAATAGAAACCGAGTCCTCGTACCTTAAGCCGCGTTGTTAACAAAGTTGGTGCGGCACTCGTACCAATTTACTAGCAACTTTTAACTGGCCAGATGCGACGCGCGTCTGAGAATGAATGTGATTTGCCTTCGAATTAATATGGAAGGAAAAGTTTTTGGTGTTTTTTTCTCTGTTTTATTTTTGTTTTTGAGTACGGGTTATTTTTCATAATAGTATGTGGTTAAAGCTTTGTGTTTGTTTGATTTATTTTTTCACGCTGTTTCCCGTAGCAGAGTAGGCAGAGGGAATCTGGGAACCTAATTTTAAAACTAGATAATTCTTAGTAATCACCTTTGGGTAGCGGAAGTTTGTAAAAGTCTCCCTACAGCGATGCTAACAACATAAATAAGTTGTAAACAGTGTATAAAAGTTTCGACTTAGCTTGATGAGAACCTATGGCTTAGTTGTCAGAGCGCCTGGTCGGTTTCCAGGAGGCGCGGGTTCGAGTCCCGCATTTTATACGTTCTTTAAATATGTATTTTTCTTTTCTTCTTTTTAAAACTACGTTATTATTTTATACGATCACACATACATATTTATCACATTCAAACAGGCACACATGTCAATGCACATTCCTATGTCAAAAATATATTTTTGGGCATTCAAAAAAAAACATTACACTTCTTCTGACGTAGTTGGATAATAAACATTTTCACAGTAATCAACTATATGTAAGATACTAACACAATGTTGTTATATTTTAAATTTCAAGCACTTTCTACAGCAAAACTACTTTAGCTTTTTACATAACTTGTCCTTATTAGAAGTTGTGGGTTTTTCTTTTTACGGGTAAAAAGTTTAGGAAGCAAATATTTCATAATGATGAACATAAGCACAAAAATAGTGATTCTTTAAATAAGAATAATTTTAAATTAGATGTGTCATAGTTTCTTATGATTTTTTTCTGTGACAATACTATATAGTTAGCAGTAAAATGCGGTAAATGCTTAAAAAACCGGACAAGCGCGAGTCGGGCTCGCCCACCGAGGGTTCCGTACAAAAATTGGAGGTCTCGAGCTTTTTCTGAATTTCAAGCTTAGCTTAGCCAGAGCCCTTTCATCTCATTCCTCACTTGAACTAGCGGCTTTAATAACAAGAGGAGGGCAAAACCTATTAAGGCTAATATTTTTTAAAAACCAACAACAAATGTATAGTTTTCAGTTTTTTTTTCTGAACTAGTACTATCTGTAGATGCTAGCTGCCAAATTTCATTTTAATAGTTTCCAAATTTATAGTGTCGAACCATCACCATATTTTTTTTTATATGTACAAATACAATTTTATTATCACTTACACACATTGAGGCCAGTCGTAGTGCAGGGATACAAAAATGTGACTGTACACGCGAATGGTTGCGGGTTCGAACGTCACTCGAAGAAATTAAGTATTGAAAATTAATTTTTAATTTCTTTGCTCTGGTGTCGAGGTAAAGCGGGGTTTTGAGTTCCGCAACTTAACATATAATGCCTCCAAAAATCAGCGGAAAATGGTCCCTCCATTGTGCACGGGATACAGCGTGAAGCTGATTTTTCTCACACACATACACCACGAAGATACATCGTAGTAGTAAAATAAAACTTGGCCTCTAAATACATGAAAGAAATTAAAGTAAGTGAAAGATATCTTACCTAGATGTCTTTAAATACTCCGTAATATGCATGATTATAAAATATTAACTTCGTACATATTATTGTATAGCCTTTCTAATTAATAGAGCTCGTCTCTACATAAAATCAATATAAATAATAACTTCAAATATCAAAAAAGTCTTATTTTTTTTTTATTTTTACTCTAATTCTATCATAGTGGCCAAAGAGAGTATTTTCCATTCACATTTGCCTCACGATCAGCATCACCGATACTGTTCTCAAAGATTAACCGAGGTCTCCCCCTGATTTACTTATAACTCATTTTTGGCATGTAATTTTTTTTGCCATAAATTTTCATTGTTCACGGAAGATACAAATAACACAAAATAATAAAAACATATGTTTATAAGCCTTATGTAAAGGTGGTCTTATTGCTTCAAAAAATCATTAATAGACATCATTTCGTATTATTTTAGCTTCACACTTTATCTTGCACATAGCAGGATAGACGGAGGGAACCTGGAAATCTAGTATCGACACTCTGTTCCCAATAAGCGCAGCGTTGAGTTCTGCCATACAACACGCAATGCCTCCAGAATTCAGCGGAAGGTGGGAAACGGAACCTTTGGTAAATAAAGAACTAATTTTAACTTATACTCTCAACTAAATACTTATTTTAAAAAAATCTGCCTCACGCTGTTTGCCGCACTCTGCAGGAGAGACAGAGGGAACCTACTGTTAAGACACTCCATTCCCCACTCTCTGCCGAATTATGGAGGCATTGCGTGTTGAGTGGCAGAACTCAACGCCGCGCTTTGCCTCGAGACCAGAGCGAAGAAATAAAAATATAAATTTAAGTAAATATTTCAACTCCTCGAGTGGGGATCGAACCCACAACCAGTCGGTTTTAAAGTCACACGACTGGCCTCACTTATTTAGTTGGACTAATTAAAAAAACACATAAAAATAAGACAACATAGCAAGAATTTGTTTTGACAACGGATAGGCTCTAACGATTTCGCTCGTTGAGAGGTTTCGCGTACGTTGCTCGATAATTTCGGGCCTCACACTCTCGAAGGCCACTTAAAAAAGGTTGTTTTAAATTGCCTTTAGGTGAAAGTTATTATGAAGGAGTATGTTATTAAGTAAGCTAATGTTGTATGTTTGTTAATTTCGTTTATGATTACGTTTTTAAATTTTTTATTTTTATGTAATGTGTGTGTTATTTTTTTATAGATTTACGTAGTATCTCGCTTATAGCAGGGTACACAGAGGGAACCTGGGAGTGTTGAGACTCTCTGTTTCCATTAGGGCACTTCCGTTCCACACTTTCCGTTGAATTCTGGCGGCATTGCAACACTTTACTTAACATTGCTTTGTTACCAAATCGAGGAAATGAAAGTATTAGATATTTCATTTTCTCGAGTCGGAATCGAACTCACAACCTGTTACGCTTACAGTCATACGCTTGTGCCTCTACGTCCTAACTGCCCTTAAATTCTAAATTATATTAATATTTTGCCCCTAATTTCTATTATATTAATATTTTTAATGTAGCTCCTTAACTGAATAGTTATTATCGTAACGATAAGCTTATCCATAATTTAGCTTATATATTATTTAGCTTATATATAATTTGATCTTTATTTATACATAATTCAAGCAATCATCAAACCTAATACCCAACAGAGAACAAAATTCAATAATCATTGCTCACAAAAGTTCAAATACTCCAGTAAATAGAAATCAAATTTAAACCGTAACAATAATAGGATCAAGTGGCAAGGGTGAGAGTGGAAAAACAATAAACCACTATTAAGCCTCTTGGCAGGATAAAAAGCCGTTTTGATGAAAGGGACTCGAAGCTGAAGCCATACTCGATACGTAATGCTTTAATACAAAACATATTTTCAGAACATTTTCCTATATCAATTAGTGGAATCAGTATTATTAGTAATCTGGGTATACGTATCTAATTTGTCCAATTTTTTAAAAATATAAAAATTGCAATATCTGATAATCGGAAATATTAAAAAGCAGCTTCATCCTTTTTTCCGAATAAAAGGGTAAGTTGAGGGATTCCAGAATTAGGATACTCCATTCCTCATCTTCCTTAAAAATCAGCTTCACGCTGTATCCCGCACACAGCAGGGTAGGCCGAGGGAACCTAGTGTTAAGACGCTCCGTTCCCCATTTTCCGCCGAGTTCTGGAGGAATTGCGTGTGAGTGGCAGAACTCAACGCCGCGCTTTGCCTCGACACCAGAGCGAAGAAATGGAAATATAAATTTAAGTAAATATTTCATCTCCTCGAGTGGGGATCGAACCCACAACTAGTCGGTTTTACAGTCACACTTTATGCCGCTGCGCCACGACTGGCCTCAATCTCCCTTTCCCAACTTAATTTTCGGCATATTGTGTATGGAGTGACGAAACTCAACTCTCTGAAGAAATGAAAATTATTGAGTCCCTCCAGGGGGAAATGAATCCACAGTCGTCGCGTTTTCAGTTACACGCCATGCCATTATCACTTTAAAAGTACAATAATAAGTAATATTAAAAACAACAAAATGTTAAAGCAATATCTGATAATAAATATAATATACATAAACATACTTACGTTTGTATATAATACATGTATGTAGGTCTAATAATATATCACATATCATATATGATGACATTTTTGAGTAAGAATTTAAAGGAACAAAAGGGAGCAACTAGTGATAAATCATCCCAATCTCCATGTTTGTCTTATGTTAACCTAAGAAACAGTCTGCTACTACTGAGTCGCGGAACCCAACGCCGTTCACCCACCACAGATTGAACTAACAAATAAAATAAATAAATCAGCTTCACGCTGTATCCCGCACACAGCAGGGTAGGCAGAGGGAACCTAGTGTTAAGACACTCCGTTCCCCACTTTCTGCCGAATTCTGGAGGCATTGCGTGTTGAGTGG
>DWQW01012341.1:0-10881 GCA_018249695.1 Heliconius erato demophoon | reverse complement strand
ATAACATCCTTGTTTTGTTGTGAATAATGCCTTATGACATCAGTTTCGTAACAAATATTATCAGTATTGTTACTCATCAGTTACGTTACGAATTCGAAAATGTACACTTTTCTGAGTATGACCCATTAGCCACTTAGTTCCTTTTGTTTTATTTGAATATTGAAATTCGATAGTTTAATACAAATAAACATTGATAACTCAAATAGTAGGTATTACAAAGTAGACAAATCATCACTGGCGCTGTAAGCGTTCAAACGGATGTTTTTTACATCCTTTATTAATTTCCGGTTGTTAGTTTACGTTTTATCTTCGTTTTCAATTCAATTTTCATTTGCAATTCCAATAAATAATATTATTTTTTTTTAACAAAATTTACTCCAAACTAAATAATTACATATCATAATATTTTCTGGGTTTTAAGGGTTCAGTACCTCTACAAAAAAAATAATTATGCCGTACCGTATAACCTACCGTGGATCTGTAAACATGAAACTTGTTAAAACCTTGTAACATCAACAAAGGAACATCCAAAAAAAATAATAGGTATACCATACAAAAAATAATTAAATATTTGAAGTTAATGTCGTATAAAATGAGTGCATTCTCAAGTTCATCACCTTTTATAAGTCACGTTCCCGTTGACCTACAATACTGAATGGGTACGATATCCTCGGTGGGCGACACCGACTCAATATTTTATACTCTGTATTTTTTTTTCTTATTTAAAATAGCAATTATCAATTTATTAATTTTATTATAGTATTAAAAAAAATTATCAAATTATATCAACTTAACGATATATCCCTATATAGGGTAGGCAGAGCGAAACTTGTGTTAAGATACTTCGTTCCCCACCTACTGCCGAATTTTGGAAGCATTGCGTGTGGAGTGGCCGAGATCAACGCCGCACCTTGCCTCGACACCAGACCGAATAAATAAAAATGGAAACATAAATTTAAATAAATATTTCATTTCCTCGAGTGGGGATCAAACTCACAACCAGTCACGTTCACAGTCACAGTTTGTGCCCCTGCGTCACGGCTAGCCTCTATTATATATTATTATATTCTATAATACTGTATAAGGTGAACAAATTATGCTATACAACAATATGTAATTAAGCTCACTCTCAAATAGTCACTAATTGGCTTGGACACCGATTGCTCTAGACTTTTGGCAGAGCATTCACAGAGATTGGCCGGCTATCGGAAACCCAGCAAATATGCATGTATAATTGACCTGTTTGATTGATCAGTTCTTCACAAACAAACGTTTTAGAAGTGGATCGTTTGTTCTACTCCATTTTAACTTCAACGGATGGAATTTTTTAAATTTTATTTTTATATTTGTATCTCGGTAAAAAAATGTGGATTGATTTCTTTTTTTATTTGTATTAATATTCTTTGTATAAATGAGAAAGAAAGGTAAGCGAAGACTTCAGTTGATTTTTGAAAACACAGTGTGGATGATATTACAGAAGAGTACGTTAAAAGAAAGATGACCTTCCGAAGGGCAAGTATGACGAGTTATAGAACAAAACAAATGAATGGCGCTAGCGTCTACGCGCGTTTAGCGTTTACGCGTTTACTGAAAAAGCGAAGGTTATGGATTGAATCCAACATTCCATTTAATTTTAAAGTACTATTTCACTACCCTATAGGCAACGTGTGACCATAAACATATTATGCACAATTCAATACAATTAATTTTATAATCGCTTTTTCCCAGAACTGGTTAATGTCAAGAAGATATTTTTTGTAGTAAACGAAACTTCTTTAAGATATTTATAACATTAGAAAAACCGTTTTGCCGCAAAATAAAAAAAAAACACCAGTTTTGTGAACTTTTACCATGAATATTTTTTTTACAGGGATCGATGGGGACTTCTCACAATTTCATTACAATGGTGTCCCTAACGTCCATGCAAATTTTAAGCTTTCTGGGAATTTATGCAAGGGTGAATGTTTAAATTGACTGGACTATATATAGTTGTTTTTAATAAATAAACAAAGAAATAAAACCACTAGCCGTGGCGCAGCGGTACGCTGTGTGACTGTAAAACCAACTGGTGGTGGGTTCGATCCCCACTCGAGGAGATGAAATATTTACTTAAATTTATATTTCTATTTCTTCGCTCTGGTGTCAGGCTAAGCGCGGCAATGAGTTCTGCCACTCAATACGCAAAGCCTCCAGAATTCGGCAGAAAGTGGGGAACGGAGTGACTTAACACTAGGTTCCCTCTGCTTACCCTGCTGCGTGCAGGATACAGCGTGAAGCTAATTTAATTTTAATTTTAAAGAAAGAAATAACTCTATGTGAAGTAATGAGAAAATATCTTACATTTAAATATAAAACTTTGAAAGAAATACCGGCGGCTAGTGAGTACACCGAGGGTCTTTTCTGTTGCTGGCTACATTGCCTTTAAAATACGCAAATGTAAAATAACCCAAATAACGAATTTCAGGCAAATGTAATTCTCGGATAAATTCTGGCTAACATGTCTCTTCAGTCAAAGTTTTGTTTATTTTTCTTTCTATTTCTTTCTATTTTCTATCATATTTAAGCGATGTACAGTTTGACTGTAAAGCAGTCGGAGGATGGAAACACAATTTTTCATTATTTTGCATTAGTCAGAAAGCAAAGCGAAGCGTTAAGTTAGACCTCTCAACTCACAATGCATCGAGAATTCGGCGAAAAGTGGAAAACGGAAAGGTCTTAATGAGAACGAATGTTAGGTTCCTAAGTTCCCTCTGCCTACTCCGCTTTGTACAGAATACGGAGTGAAAAAAAAGGATAGATAGAGACATTGCGTCAAGACAAGACGAAACTCAACGCCGCCCCTTGTCTTGCTTAAGCGAGAAATCAATAATAATTACCTTCTCCGAGTAGAGATCGAATCCATAATCATCGAGTTTATACATTGCCACAATTCAATTTCTAAAGGAACAATTTAGAGCATGAAATTTAGGTTCATTCTTCAAAAGAGGAACGTTGACACACATGACATGTATGGATTTCTTTAAATAGTGACAGAGTAAAAATGTTGAATGACAGATTCATCATGTCAATATATGATTATTTCTTTTATATATTATATTAAATCAGCTTCACGCTGTATCCCGCACACAGCAGAGTAGGCAGAGGGAACCTAGTGTTAAGACACTCTGTTCCCTACTTTCTGCCGAATTCTGGAGGCGTTGCGTGTTGAGTGGCGGAACTCAATGCCGCGTTTCGCCTCGACACCAGAGCGAAGAAATAGAATAAATGTAAGTAAATATTTCATCTCCTCGAGTGGGGATCGAACCCACAACGAGTCGGTTTTACAGTCACTCCTCGTGCCGCTGCGCCACGACTGGCCTCAAGAGTATGTATATAATTTATATATTATATGTACTTCTTACTTTATATAATGTTAAACAGATTATTGATACAGATAGTAAAAAATTCAAAACAAAACAGAATAATTGATGTTTATAAAATTTTATATTATAGTTAATTGAAAATTTAGATTATTCAGTAAAATATTTCTAGAGAAACTCACCGGATCGGATGATTAACGGTATCAAATTAAATATTCATGTCTTGCTTGATCCTTAAGTCGGCTTGCTTACGCCACTTAGGTAACTTAAGACTATATAAATTCGTTTTATATTTACCTATATTTGCCGGGATTATTTAAATTGTTAATAAAAATTATACAATTTTAAGATTAACTTGGTTTGTATTATGAAAACTATTTGATTATATTATACTGATACTACAAGGCCGTCGTGGTGCAGGGGTTCAAAAGTATGACTGTAACACGACGGTTATGGGTTCGATCCCTACTAGGGAAGTGAATTCGCTCTGGCACCAAGGCAAAAGTGCGGCGTTGAGCTCCGCATCACCTACATTCGGCGGAAAATGGGAAACGGAGTGTCTACATTAGTATTAGTTTCTCTCTGCCTACTCTGCATTTGACTTTAAAAATTAATATATAACAAACTTTCGTTAATACAGAGTAAATCCTTTTTAAGTTAAAATTTAATATGTTGTTGTGCATAGTAGATGTGTTTACCTCTATCTATATCTTATTGTCATTCTACAATCTTTCACGTTAATAGAAATCATATGTGTACGGAAATTACGTACTTATTTGTTTCATTTCGATGTTGAATGTGTCATTTCCTTATAATAATTAGTTTTCTTAAGTTTCTCAGTGTCATCAGCTCCATATTTTATATAGCTAGGTAAGCACAGTGAAAGTAGTTATAACTTAAATACTTTTCCACTTGAATTTAAATTACTCAAATTCAAGATATATGTTGAACAGCGGAACTTAACGCCGCGAATCGAAATGAAAACTAATATAATCATCCCCTGAGTGACTTTAGTAAGCATATATATAATATTTAGAAATAAATATATATAAAAGTTTATTTTAAAATAAACTCCAAGAAGATGAATGTTTCGAACTTAATACTTTTCCACAGCCAAATTTACAACGTGAAATCTTGGCTACTCACTCTAAAAGTAAGATTTTCGATCTTTTCCTTCAGTTATTATTTCCCGTTTTATTACTTCAGTTAGACAGTAATTAAAACTTTAATAGAAATTTTGATACAGCTAGTAAAAATATAAATAAATATAAATACAAAAATGAGTTATCGCTTAATAAAAGCGAAAAAAAAAATATTATTTATAATTATATTATTACTATTAAAGTGATAGTTTAATAAATATCATTACAACGTAAATTAATAATTTGAAATCATCTGATAAGAAAAGGATGAAACTTCAAAGATTTTATCAGTCAGGGTTAAAATTCTTTTAGATGAGCAAGGTTGTGAGCATATCAAAATTTAATTATAAAATCAGTGCGCATTCAACAGGTGCTTTTGAAGTCCAATTCCTTTATGTATTTTATTTCGCTTATAGTCAAATGAGTGTGTGTGTGTGTGTGTGTGTGTGTGTGCGTGTGTGTGTTTGTGGATGTTTGTGTGTGTTTGTGTGTGATAATATACCAGCAAATGGTTTTTCGATATGGCTTTGTGAAATTGGGAGTAACCTTAGTAGGTTACTACCTTAGTAGGTAGGTAGAATCTTACGTCTGCTCATGAAATTAGTAGAGGCTCTACTGGAATCGATTACTGACAGGTATTGTATTGTTGTCAAAAGACCTGATTTAGTACTAGTAGAGCGAGTGGCGCCTCGCGCAGTAATTTCTGACATTGCTATCCTACATGATGATAGAACAGAAAAATTATCAAAATATTTGGACTTAGCCCATATGATTGCCATGTAAGATATCAATGCGACTATCATTGTTCCAATAGTGGTTTCAGTTAAAGCAAGAAAGCCTCGACCAATATCTTCAGAGGTTAGCTGAGGTGTTCGATCAAGAACCAGATGCAGAAGGCACTATTACTAAACGGAGCAGGCAATGTTAGGAGGTTCTTTCTCTGGAGCCCTAGCCACCGATGGCTTAGACCCTGGTCCCGTCGGGGGAATATTTAGGAAAATATTTTAAAATGTTTTTTTATATTAATTTATATTTAAAATTATAAAATTATTTCCTCATAGATAACAAAAATATTGATGATAAAATTTAATTTAGTTTCAAATTAATTACATATATGTATGTACTTATTATTAAATATTTCTTAACTACTTTCAACTTTGAATACGAAAATTTCATTTAACAATGCCCTATTGTGTACATGACGAATTATTATAGAGTTTGTTTAAGACTTTGTACATAATACTCTTACTCTCCTATTAAGTATTATTAACTGATTTTCTGAGAGAAAATTCTTTAAATAATCTGTTTTCTTCGTCTTATGATGAAAGTGCCCCTTCACGAAAGAATGAAGTGGGCTATTATATTGTTATTATATTTTGTAGTTTTAATTAGAATAAAATACATATTTATTTTTTAATATCCAATTATTTTAACAAACATAATATCAATCTTGTTATGATATGAGTATTCTTGAGGATTTCTAAGATATATTTTTACTAATTGATGAGAAAGAGTCTGTATAAGTACTATTAAAGTTTGTGTTAAGTTATGTTTAAGCTAAAAAAAAATTAAACAAAAGAGAGAAATTATAAAAGGGCATGCGATATTTCTGTTTTCTCTGTCTCTACTTGGCAGAAAACGATGAAAGTATGCATTATTGGGCACAAAATCATAAGTATCAGTCAGTATAAATGTCAGTCAGTTAAGTTAGTGTAAGAACCGCTGTAATATTTTCTTTCAACTGAGCATGGTGTATGTGTATATTATATTTATAAAAAATATTTTGTTGTGTTGTGTATATTTGAGTACGATAATTGAAAAGAAACGAAGAACTTAAGAGCGTTTTATTTAATTAATTTTATTTCGACTCCCTTATAATACTTACATTTCATAATTTAACAACTATATGCCAAGGACTACTGCAAAGTGTTCAAAACATTGGGTTTTCGATAATGTCTAATACTAATTACTCGATTAATCCGGTTAAGAAGTTTCATTTAAAATATGTAATAAATCGAAGATTTAACTAAATATATAACTATTTATAAAAAGAAAATGATTTAAAATTAATAAGCGAAATCTTTATAAATCATTGTTTATATAAGATATTAATAATTGAGATACGCAACTAACCAGTTTTATTAGAAAATAAATAATAGCTACTTTAACTTAAAAGTAGCTATTATTTATTACCTATGATTTTGCATGCATGAAAAAATTTAAAGTGCCCGAACCTGATCGCAGGTTCAATGGGTCATCGAAAGGATTGATGTGATGTAATATAGCTTATATATTTCCCATTATGTTTGTTACTTACCAGTAAAAGTACTTCAACTCTTTTTATATTATACATTGTTTGTAGCTTCACATAGCAGGGTAGGAAGAAGGCACCTGGGAACCTAGCGTTAAGACATTCCATTCCCATTAAGCCACTTCTGTGCAATAAAAATATTATTATTTCATTTCCTCGAGTAGGAATCGAACCCATAACCTGTAACGTTTACAATCGCATGCTTGTGCCCCTTACCCCGACTGACAAATTATATATTTTCTACGTATGTAAGTAGATAATGTTACTACTTAAGTAATAGTTTGTATAGTGCATTGATACGTAATTTACTTTCACTAATATAATTGTTTTTTTTTCCCTTACATTTTTATTTTTGGGCAAATGCCCAAAGATTTGGGCAAGGCTATTGCCCAAAGAGAAGTCTAGATTTTAAGAATTTTATTTTTGTGCACAGTTTTTATGGTATAAGCTTTTTACATCTCATGTTGAATAAAAAATATATGAAAATGCCAGTTCACATTACTAGAGCAAAATAAGTAGAAAATTTTTAAGCTTGTAAACTAAATTAAGAAATTTATATTTTTATGCAACCATACATTTTTTAATAAATTCTTAATTTAATATTACATGTAATAAAATACAGAAATAAACGAGTGTTAGTATATAAAAAATAATAGTAATTACAAAAAAAAACTATTAAAAAAATACAAAAAAATTGAACTTAAAAAGCGAAAAACATAATATCAAATACAACTTACCAGCAATTTGAACTCTCTGAGCACTCACTTCAATTTTTAAAATCGAATTAAAATATATTATAATAAAAACTAAAATCAAAATTTGTATTAGGCGCAACAGCATTTTCAAGGGAAACATTTTCGTGATTTATTAATTATTTCACATTTTTCGTAACACTTGTTCGTACGTGACAAGTTTATATAGAGGTGGGACAAACGACTGCCGCCGTCGAAAGTCGACCACCGACTGCGCTATGCAAGGGTAGCATCCCTTAAACCTCCCCCCGCTGTACGTGATACGCACGACTTATTTTATTACTTATATTTTTCTTTAATAATCTTGTTTAATGGGCATTTTTTTATTTGTGAATTTTTATTGTTTATATTAAAGTTCCGCACACAACAAAGTAGGCAAAGGGAACCTAGTGTTACGACACTGCGTTAAAAAAATATATATATTACTTTGCTTTAAAATTTCTAAGTATTTTCATTTTTAAAGTTAATTAAAAATCCTAGAGATTTGATATGGGTAAAGGATTAAATAAAAGAAAACTAATAGAATAGTAGAAAATGAGTGACGAACGTGATATTCTCTTTCCAATGTAATTGGCTAAGATCGGAACTTTAAAATAAAATAAATCAGCTTCACGCTGTATCCCGCACACAGCAAGGTAGGCAGAGGGAACCTAGTGTTAAGACGCTTCGTTCCCCACTTTCTGCCGAATTCTGGAGGCATTGCGTGTTGAGTGGCAGAACTCAACGCCGCGTTTAACCTCGACACCAGAGCGAAGGAATGAAAATATAAATTTAAGTAAATATTTCATCTCATCGAGTGGGGATCGAATCCACGACCAGTCGGTTTTTACACTTACACGTCGTGCCGCTGCGCCACGACTGGCCTCTGGATCTGAACTTTAAACTATTTATAATATTTGTTTTATTATACTTAAAGATACAACGGCCATAACTATATATGACAGTATTATATTTGCTTTGCTCTGTATATCTAATCATATATTAAAATGTATCTAAGTATACGTTAAGGATTTATCTAAGAATAAAAATAACATTACATTATAAAAATATTCTTATTCCTTTCAATATAATTTCATATACATATTTCGAAGGAAAATAAATATAATATTGTTTGCTTACCCTCTCAAGCGCTACGGATGCTACGAAAAGGCTACGACGCTACGAAGGACGAACGCACTAGCGTCCGCTATGTTTCGCATATAAAAGTTTCTTTTAACTTACTCTATACCCACATCCCGATTCCCGATTTCATAATTTATACGATGCTAAATGCACTAAATATTTTTGTAAGCTTAAATAAACTGGAAATTTACACTTTATTTATTTAGCGTTATCGGTTTTTGTCTCTGCTTACATTTTTTTTAAGAATTTGTAAAATATAATATAATAAAAAAATATATCATTGAGTAATTGAATAAAATAAAATAATATGTTAGAGGGCGCTATTTCCATTTTAGTAGATTTTAATTATATTTTAAATTACTTATTTAGAAAACGTATAAAAATTTGAACGTAGCGGGACTCGAAGCCTCGTCTCCTGGAAACCGACCTGGTCGCTGAATATTTTATTTAAGTGTGCATTAACACTTTAAAAATGTTTAAAATATTTTAAATTATTTAGTTTTCTAATCGTTGCAAGACAATACCAAGTACATACCGTGTTAGGTCTCGTCATGTGTGAAATATCGATAAAAGAGAATAAGTAGACTTTCATAAAATTTTTCATACAAATATGTAACGTACTGATATTGTGTAAAAATAAATAAAAAAGTTAAAATTATGTGTTCCGACCATAAATACAATACAAATAAAATATTTTAAAGTTATTTTTTTTATTCACACAGAATCTACGTGATGGGAAAATAATAATTAAAATTTTCATTATTTCAGTTTCAGTTTTGATCTTATGAAAATTTTTACGTGCTCATTGTTTTATTAATTGAATTTTCTCGTTCGAAATTTATCAAACTGTTGATCATTTTTTATTTATATTTCATTATAGCGTTCAATATTTTGTACTAATTATGTATGTATTTTAATATATGGCTTTAAATGAGCTTGTTGTTTCGGTAATTATTTTAAATAAAATAAAAAAACATAATACCTTTTCTTGATACAAAACGTATTGTGTTTTTAATATAAAAAAACATAATACGTATTTATAGATTTTTTTAATAGTTTCATATTACCTAAATAAATTAAATTAACGTCACTCTGTTTCCCATACACAGCAGGGTAGGCAGAAAGAACCTAGTGTTAAGCCACTCCGTTCCCAATTTTCCTCCACATTTTTCCAGACACTTCGTGTTGAGTGGCGGAACTCAACGCCGGACTTTTTGCCTTGGTGACACAGCGAATAAATGAAAATATTAATAAATAATAATTAATTCCCCCTTGGAGATCAAACACACAAACGTCGCGTTACAGTCTTTCCCTTGTGCCCCTGCGCCACGACGGTCTCAATTTGATATAATAATTAAAACGCAATTAGATGAAACTAAATTAAATAACATATTTTTTTATAAGTACCAGTCACAAGTAAGCCTTATCACAGCCGGGCTATAGTTTTTAGAATATAGACTATAATATATGCTAAAATATTCATCTTTCTGTACAGTGGGTGTTTGAGCATATTACTATGTAATCTTGCATTCTCTCGGCAGCACTGCTAACATTCATCCAGAATCACACAATCTCCTTCTGAATGAGAGCACGAAATGCATTTTGTGTATGTATGTAATGCTGACGACTCGTCTCGGTGGAGCATGGTTATATATATAATGATTTAAGGCATTGTGGTTCAGTTGAAAATGTTAGCTGCCTGGCTAGCTTTAAATGGAATAGTCACCGATACTATTTCTTCAGTTTTTTTTTTGATTTAGATGGTTTTATTTGTCTTGTCTAGTATAAACAAAGTGTGGCGTTGAGTTGAACGAATGAGTTGAATTGGCGATCAAATTAAAAGACAAAATAGTTAAAGTATGTTTCGTAAAAGAATTGTATTTAAACTGTTTTTTTACCTATAGCCACCAAAGTGTTAAGCGTATTATATAGATGAAGATAAGGATAAATATTATGAAATTGATGTCGTTTTGTATATATATATATATATATATATATATATATATATATATATATATATATATATATATATATATATATATATATATATATATATATATATATATATATATATATATATATATCTATATATATATATATGAATATAACACCAGGCTTTGTCGAAACAAACGGGGAAACCGATTCGTGCAAATTCATTTAAGGGGATTCAACTTAATATTCTCGTATTAAGTCAA
>DWQW01012340.1:0-10881 GCA_018249695.1 Heliconius erato demophoon | reverse complement strand
TGATCCTGAAGGTGTAATTACGACAGGACGGACAGTCGTAAATAATATTAATATATCGCGATAGGAGCTTGGCATTTGCGGGAAGCACGAGCGAGGTAATTCGGTATCTTTATGTACTTTCTTAGTTGCGTTATAGACTTATTTTGTGCTACGTTCTATAATTTAGTATGACTATAATTCACATAATTGTGAATATTTTTAACTTCTCGTTCCAGGCAGAGGGAACCTGGAATCCTAGTATTATGACACTCTGTTCCCATTAAGACACTGCCGTTCCCCACTTTCCGCTGAATTCTGAACGCATTGCGTGTAGAGTTACGGAACTCATCACCGCGCTTTGCCTCGTTATCAGAGCGAAGAAATGAAAATATAAACTCTGCTGTCAAACATAAATTTGATGTCCTTCATTACATTTTTTGCAATTTTTATCTGCGATTTTGCCCACGTAGTAGAAATGAAATGAACTAAGAGTCATGCACGGCACAATATGAGATTTTTTTTGTGTCAAAGGTATATCTGATCCCAGTTGTACTGGCCTACCAGTACATTGAAACGATTAGTATGATGAGAAGAAACTGCAATTGTGCCACAATTGGTCTTCCAAAGCAGGGAAATGGAATATTTTAAATATAATAAATAATTATAGTCACGAATGGAAACTGCACCACGGCAGTCTCAAAAACATATAAAAAATCTTTTTGTCTAGTAGTATGGGTTCTGTGTAAAGACGTCCATTACACAGCGTGTTAGGACCTAGCAAAAGATTTATTTTAGAACAGTTATATAAATGTCAGCGCGAGCCGTGTCCAAGTCGAGGGAAATAATTTAATCTGTCCGTAGTCATAAATATTGAACGCGTTCCGTTTGTACAACACCCTGTACTGTTGGTATAAGTAAGCAGCGTTTGTATGATGATATGGTGACGTAGTTCTAAGGTACCTGACTGTGTGAGCGATGGATGTTGGTTCGATTACAACTTCGTTAATGTCTAAACTTATAAAAAAAAATCCGGTTTTCCGATGTGTAGGGCGGCATGTAGGCAGAAAGTAAAGAATTGTGTTTTAACATTAGATTCTTTCTGTCTGGATAATAAAAATGTGTACACATTAAAAACATGATTTTCTCACAAGGAATTAAAAATTATTTTAAAAGGCCATACTTGACTTCTGTACAAGTTCTAACTAAAGCCAAATTCCAAAAGAATTATACCGGAACGTTGCTGCATTTCCAATTTTATTTCTTCAGCTATGTACCTGTCTTTTCCGAAATAAAATCTAAATTCAAAATTACATAGCCTCACGCCGTATCCAGTATACAGTAGTGTAAAGTTAATCTAAGACACTCTTTTCTCTATATTATTCAGACATTGCGAGTTGCCGCGCTTTATCTTGTTATTAGACCCGCGTGGTGAAATGAAAATAACAATTTTTTTTTCGAATGAGAATCGAACCCACAATTGTCCTATTAACACTCAGCTTCGACAGAAATTTTTAGGAAACCTGGAAAAAAATCTATATTTTTTGACGCTTATCATTTATAACTTACACCATTCATATACAACACCAGTCTGGTAGTAAGATGCTCGCGTAATAATTGGCAACAGCCTCATACTAAAACAATAGTCCTCCCATATACTCCTTTTATATCAATTTGGATTTATAAGCTATTAGATTTTATTTACAACGTTAATTTGAAAACATTGAATAGAATCTCGTCTTAACGTTAAATTAGTGTGTAGTATTTTTCTTCAGCTATATATATTTTGACAATTTTATTCAAATGGCAAACGGATTTGTCTTAAGGAAAACGGAGTGTCTTAACACTTGACTTCTCTCTACCTATTGGACCTTAAAAAAAACTTTAAAAAAAAGAGTATATATTCCCACGATTTCCAATTTCTTGTTATTTAGAAAGTCTATGTAGTTGTCGAAACGCTTTTGTACTTTTCTCATAAATAATCCTATTAGTTTTGTCAGTATTTATGTATAATATAATTTTTTTCCGTTACTGAGTGAAGACTAGTATTACAATATAAATAAAAATACAAATAATAAATATGTACATTAGAAATCTAAATAATAAAAATATAATCAAAATGCTGAAAAAAATACATATATTATATTTTATATCCAAATTTAGTCTATTATAATGGTAATTAACAAAAATTAAGCGAAGCCAGGTGAAGTTACTAGATCATAACCACGTTACTATTAGAATCAACCAACAGTTGGTACTGTATAAATTTATTTGATTGCATTCGAAATGCATTAAATTCGCTTTAAGATTATAACTTGAAACTGGTTATGATAATTTTATTACACAGTGCCTCATACACGGCATTATATTAACATTATAGGTTCTTTGTTGGACAAATATTATTTAAAAAACGTGTGAAAACACGCGACAGTCGTGAATTCAAATCCCAGTTAGGGCAACGCTTAGATTATTCTTCAGCTTATTATTATGTTACAAGTATAAATTTGTAAAAATTGAATTAAATTGGTTAGTTTATCTTTCTGCAATATGATATATGCAATAGCTTGGTTGGACTAAAAATTTTAGAATTCTAAAATATGACTTTATGTCAGCTACTCTCTAAGGGTAGGCAGAGGGAATCTAGTGTTAAGACACTCCCATTCCCTACTTTTTACCAGCTTTTGAGACTTTGGATTTCAACTGCACCGCACTTAGACTACTGCAGCAAGGAACTGAAAATGATTTTTTTAGTAATTCCCCAAATAGGGAAGGCAAACATAGAAATTAACCCAGAAGACACGAGTGTGCGCGTTAACCACTATAAAATCCCCATTTGTATTGTCGCCAGTTTTCGAGAAAACGCCTCTTAAAGCCGCGCCCAGCTTGGCTTTTGGGTAGAGACTTCTCGTCGTTGTGCGTTTTCTACCGCAAATATCATGGAGAGTGTTCTGTGGAACTGCTCGACCTAATATCTAGCCCGTACGCCCGATTGCCTTAATTTTCTCATAAAAAAACGATTATAGTCAGACGCCGTTTACTGCGCCACAACGATCCACATACTATCACATTGGCTTGAAAGAAACTTTACTAATAATTTATCTACTTGTAAAAGACAAAATAAATCATATCCAATTATTTCTTTCCTATCTTTTACACCAATAGGAAATCGAACCCGCTATTAACAAAGCTATAATAGGTATGTCGCTTTAATTAAATTGCTGTAGCAATAACTCAAACTAGCCTTAGTTTTCTCTTACGCAAAATCAAAGTATCTTGTTAATTAAGATGTATTGAGAGAATTAATATAGGCTGGTATTTACCTGTTTATTTCTTAGTATATTTAAAAATTGTTATATATTAAAATATATAGATAAAGCAGGGGGTAGGCAGAAGAAACCTGGGAACCTAGGACACCGCGTCGCATTTTGACAGTTCCGTTCGAGGCTCAAGACGCTACATATTGAGTGGCGGAATTGAAGGCCGCGCTTTTCCTCGTTACCAGAGCAAAGAAATAAAAATATTAAATATTTCGTTTCCTCGAATGGGAATCGAACTTACGACCGTTACGTTTTAAAGTTGCATGCTTGTGCCCCAGCGCCAAGACGGCTTCATTTTTATATTTGACAATATAATGTCTTGAATCTATTTTTTTTTCTATATACAAATGTGAAATTAAGAATACTCCTTTTAATACTATAATTATAGTAAGTACAATATATAACTTGCTGTAACCGTCTACCCTCGTCTAGTATTCAGGTTTTACCTTGCGTGATTGATCGATCTGAGAAGTAAGTTAAGTCATGTAATTGTAATATAAATAGATATTATATACTACAGGCAACAAGTAGTGTAACTCACGCACCAAAATTGCTTACGTTTAGATCCAATCTATAGTTGTAGCTTTTAATATTTTTTTTAGGTTGTACATGCCATTTTCTTTTCAATTTTTGTTATATTATGATTTAGGAAAAAACACTTTTATGCTCTTCTCATATAGCTGGCCGGGCAGAAAGAACATTGTGTTAAAACATTCTGTTCCCCCTTTTCCGTCCAATTTTCAAGATATTGCGTGTTGAGTGGCGAAACTCAACGTTGAAATTTGATTTCTTACCATAGTAAACCAAATTTCAATTCATTCCAATGGGTATCGAACCCGCAACCACCGAGTTTACAGTCAGAATTTGTATAATATGAGTATATACATATTATTTGTATAGCACATACCCACAATAACTTTAGAGAGGTGGTCGTGACATATTTTATCGTGATCGCCACATTTTTGTGGCACATGCATGTATATAGTTCGGGTCTTGAGAAACTTCTTATCTCTAAGAGGGCTCATAAACGTATACCGATCGTTATCTGCGGGTGTGCTAGAGGAAAACTGTTATTCTTTTGTTTTTAACCAACTATAAATATGAAGTATAGCTATATATATTATTATTTTATTTTGTTTGGTTGAACGCGCTAACGCATTTTTCGGAATTTCTAGGGAACAGGGCTAAAAATGAATTTCTATTTTACGTTTGAAAGTCCACGCAAATCAAATTGTGAGCGACGACCAGTATTAATTAAATATAATTTTAAGACTTTTTTTTGTTTTAACCAATATTATCATATTTAATAATGTTTTTTGCTTTATTTCAGGTAATTTGGTGAATATTCGGTAGTTTTGGTAAGCTGGCAATACTAAGAACTATCGTCACACAAGCATAGATAAAAATATAATTTTAATGGACAAATTCCTGTATTTTTACCTGTCATTTTGTATCTGAATCGAAGAATGTATATATTAATTTGAATATTTAATTGTAAAAATATCGTTTAAATCATAAAAACTTATGAATTAATTGAATCCGGATACTTAAGGCTTCCATTACTACGCAGATATGAGCTTATATTAATATAATAATTATTCAAAAATTGACTTGTGTCTGTAAATGTTTAAATAATAATTTAGGAGTAAAAGTAAATGTCCTTGGGGCACTGATATTGGCGTTCGCAGTAGTTGCGAGCTAGGAGCTACTGTAAAAATATAAAAATATTAGATTTTTCATATGATGTATATATGGGAAAAACTATTTATTTTGTTCTCGTCCTTATATAAATGAAAAATATGTCTTTTATATAAATTTTAATTTAAACACATTTGATAAGTTTTTTCATTTAATTTTCTATATAAATTTGTGCTTATATTATTATTATTTACCTTATTTATATTTAAATTATAATTATAAAGTAATTAATATCAACTGTATTGAATCAAAAACGTAATATAATACTTAGACTTTTTATTCTCACCATCTTTTTTGACATGTATTAGTTTTAAAATAAAACTAAATTAACCCACTATCTATGCGGGTGGTGTCTCACATTTCAACAAACACTGGTCTTTTTTGACGTTTTTTACAATATATAACATGTACGTATATATTTTTTACATATTTCTTAATAATTAACTTTATCCAATCTATTTCAAATTTGACAGGCGAGATAAAGCCGTAGCGCTAATACACTGCCGCCTTTGACGGATACACGATAAAAGGAGCGTATCTATCCACGTACTGTGTGAAAGACAAGTTATTAATATCTTTAATATATCAATTTATTACCTTTTTATTTAATTTTGTTATGGTATAATGTATATAGGGACGAAGGTAGAGAAAATGAGAGTCGAATTCGTATTTTGCATTATTATATGTTTTTGTCTGTACAGGTGGGTACGCAGAGGGAACCTGATATTAAGACACTGCGTTGCCCACTTTAAGCCTTTTAATTTTCGAGACATTGCGAATTGAGTGGCGGATCTGAATATCTCTATTTTTGCCATATCGAGAAAATACAAATACCTCTTTCTACCGAGTGGGAACTATAGGCTGTGCCACGATGCCATTATCTTATATAATAAATAACATTTTTTATTTTATGAATAGCCAGTTGTCTAGATAGGAACAAAGAGAGAACAATTATCAATAATAAATTTAAAAAAAGCATTTTGCTAAGAAAAAATCTAAATTAATATAATTAAAAGACTTTAGTGTCTAACTATACAAGCTATAAAATGTCTAAAGAAGAATCTAATTAAGCCAAATTATGAATTTATTATTAATTTTTTGATCGCCCTAATTGTTTTTGGGTTCACGCCTCGCTTGCGTAATCAAGACTTTGTTCAAAATAACAGAAACTACTTGAACTATTTCATCATGACAGCAGGAAATATGTTGGAAATCATCTATTTTCTTATATAAAAATTTATGGTTTCGACCTTTTACAAGAGGCGCGGTTTCCCGGTACGTTATTTTTTTTCCTAAAACAATATGTTATTTGTTAAAAACGTTAAAAAATATTTTTTTAAACAATATGTTAAATCCTAACTCTAGGTTCTAACTCTTATATTTGAGACATGCTCACACATACAGCTTCACAGCTACAAAAATATTTTAGTATTGTTTCTTTAATAAAGTAGCAGTTTATGTTTTTTTCCGCAAAGTAGGATATGCAGAGAGAACTGTTACTCAACTCCCTGTTCCTTGTCGACATTTTGCCAGATCGGAAAAATAATTTGTTCCCCTAAGTGGGCATCGAACCTACATTTACCGTCAAATAAAATTTTACTACGGTACGATAACCTCAACTTATTATTTTTGCGTAACAATATTATAATTTTAAAATTCAATTATAAATTATAATATTTTTACTAAAACAAGGCTTGACAAGAAATTACGACAATATACACAAAATCCATGTTAGGTTATATTTACATAATTTATTCAACTTTACATTAGTGTTTTAAGTCTTGATGTAAGCTTGAGCGGACGCTTGGGGCTTACAAAAAAGCTTTCCTATTCAGAGGTTATGGAGAATACCACGTTTACACGATACGATTAAGTTTTAAATTAAATCAAAATAATCACATAAAAATCATAATTTATTTAATGGAATGTTACTGTGTTTTGTGGAATTGTCTTGAGTGTACGAGGTACATTATCTATATAAATTTCGTATTATCATCTATACTTATAATGAAATCATAACTGATGTGTCTGTACATGGAAGATATTTTGGCAAATCTATTATTATTGGCATCTAATTTAAATGTTTTCTAAATATAAGTCTGCATTAAATAATGCTGAAAATTATATCAATATACACGATGGTTGTGGATTCGATTCCAATTCGGGGAATGAACTATTTTCATTCGGCTCTGGTCGGACAAAGCGCGGCGTTCAATTCTGCCACTCAATACGCAATGTCTTGAAAATTGGAATGAAAATAGAAAACGGAGTATGCTAACACTATCTTCTCTTTGCCTATCCTGCTATATATGTGATACAGCGTGATCAATATATTCTAGATAAATATAACTTAAAGTAAAAAAATCATTAAAATTGATCAGTAAAAAAAAACTCATACGAAAGTATACCAAATATATACATTATTTATTCGTACACCTAATTATATAGTGTACCTACAACTGGTTTTATATTAATTAATCATAATAAGCGAGTTTTACAATTACATTTGACAAAACATGTATACGCCCACAATTATGGTGAATAAAATTAAAATGGTATAACCAGAATACGAGTATATTTTAAATATATTTTGAATGAAAATATCTATAAATTTTCACTTTTCGGTTTTTTTTCTCTGTTCTATAGACACGAATCTCACTCTGTTTGACAGACGGACAGAAGGACAACAAAGTGATCCTACGAGCGTTCCATTTTTAGCTTTTGAGCTACGGAACCCTGAAAGGTAGTTTATACTATATTAATTGGTTCTACGTAGAAATCAAATTCATACCCATCTCCTTTACAGTCAGACAAATCTTGACATACGAATAATAAAAAAAGAGTAAAGATCAAACCGATAGATATAAAAGAAAAAAAAATTATTCTAAACTTGAAGTTACGCCACTTTTTCAATGTGACCTTAGTTATGTTTATTCATAACAAATAACATATTATATTATTATTGAACAACTTTTTTTTGTTTGATACAAACCGCAAATAGATTCACACTTAAATTCAAATAAAATAATATAGTAGTTTACGCTGTCTGTTGAGTGGCAGAACTCAACGCGCTACTGTGCCTTCTTACCAAAATAAATGAAAAAATGACCGTCATGTTTATAATTGCTACCATAGTGGCATAGTTGGTAAATGCATCCACGTGCTGATAGTAGGTTCAATTTCTACAACATAAGGTATTCTCTGTCCTAGGCACATGTAAAAAATACGAAAATCTTAAAAAGAAACAAATTTACTATAAATATCTTATAAGTTAGATAAAAACGGAGTTTCTAACATAAATGCTAATTGATCGCTTTGTAAGGCCGCGCGGGACAAAGTCGCCATGCAAATACTTTTTGCATTCCGCACCCTGACGCGGACGTGGAGTCGAAGGCAGAATGCTTTGAGTTCAAGATACATACGTCCAAGTTATTTATTTATAGGCTGAGTTAGATAGATCGTGAATTCGAAGCCCGGTTGATACAATTCTTGTTATTTATTGTTTATTTTCCAACTGTTATATTATATACCAAGATCTATTGTTAAGACAGCTTCACGCTCTATTCCGCACACAGCAGGGTAAGCAGAGGGAACCTAGTGTTAAGACACTCCGTTCCCCACTTTCTGCCGAATTCTGAAAGCATTGCGTGTTGAGTGGCAGAACTCAACGCCGCGCTTAGCCTCGACACCAGAGCGAAGAAATGGAAATATAAATTTAAGTAAATATTTCATCTCCTCGAGTGGAGACCGAACCCACAACCAGTTGATTTTACAGTCACACTTCGTGCCGCTGCGCCACGACTGGCCTCAAAGAGATTGTTAAGACAGTTTCGTTAAGACACGTTCTCCACTCTCTGACCAAATCTGTTAGCTTTGTGAGTTGTGCAGTCCAGTTCAGTTCATTGTGAGTTGAATGGACGAAAAAAATGCCAATTACATTAATGAAATACGTAATATATTGTAACTATAAGCTTAATTTCAGTTAATATATTATTCAATGTACTTAAGCTTATAGCTACAGTGAAGTAAAAAAACCATCAAAAAAAAATCTGTCTTTACTTAAGTGTTACTAAAAATCTGTCGTTACTGAAAGTGTTTATAGCACTCCATAGAAACCTAGTATGAAGTCTCTTTACAATTGTAGTAAAGTTCTATCGCCACTAACGTCCCTAACACTATCCGAGTTTTGCTATATATATGTAGTGTACCTATTGCGCAAAAATTTGTAATCCATCATTTTGTTGCGACGGCCATTTTGGATAAACAAATAAATTTTATTATCTGTAATTTTACCAAAACTAAAGTCGTAATCCAAATTTCAGTCAATTCGACAATTAAAATAAAAACTTGTAAAATTTAAAGAACAACATATAACGTGTAAGAATCGAACACTTAATTTACCTTGTCACAAGCGTCAACACAGTGAAGTAGCAAAATATTTTTTTATGTGAAATTCGAACCGACAACCACTTCTATAGTAGGCGTTACCGTCATGTTACTATAGTATTCAATTCCCATAAACCCTTTTCAAAACCAGCCTCTGTAGCTCGTAAAGCACACAAAGTCAATATGTTATGTAAACTTTTTAAGCTTTCCCAAGAGCTATAAAGTTTAGTTCGTGTTTTTTATAAGTTATTATTTCAATTAGACATCCTAGAGGGATTTTTTTGCGTATTTTAAAATGCTTTTTGATTTATGTCCGACATGATCTGGTGTTAAAGCATTTCTTCTATAGCAGTAAGTTATTTTGTAAGGAATAAGAGATTTGTTTGTATTTGTTCACATATTTTAGGTCATATTATTAGCAAGCTTAGATATTTTGAAACGTAATAAGAGTGACAATATTAGTAGTCACTCTGATTGGGAATCGAACTCACGACCAATATGTACCAATAATATTTCCTTATTATTTTTTATAAGAAATCTCTAAGAGACTAGTGTCTTGACGACACTACATTTTTTACTTTCCGCTTGAATTCGGTTCAGGCAGAGTTCAACGCCGGGCTTGCTAAAGTGGAGAAATAAAATAATTGAAATATATTTTTAATAGGTTTGAAGTGTAATTCAAAGATTAAATTCTTATACGTTTACTATAAAAATCATTTCCCCAAGTTATTATGAAACCCACATCCGTTGTGTTTCCTGTCAGAAGGTGTTTTCCTGTGCCATGCTGGTATAAGTTTTATTATAAATGAATGTATTCTCTTTTATTTATCTTCAAATATATTCATCTCTAATAGTAGTTTTCTTTAAAGAAACAACACACGCAATAGAATAGCAATATTTATATTCAAACGCAAGTAATAGATTTTATTATTGCATTATATTAAAATATTTTAGCTTATACATCGTAAATACTTTTGAACAATGCTTTATTATGTTTTTTAATACACCTCTGTTGATGTTTAGAGTCGTGGGTTTTTTCGATCAGTTATATTTTTTTATTAGAAGTGATATCAAATCCCTTATGAAATAATTCAGCTTCACACTAGTATTAAAAATACTAAATTAAATTTTTTGGAGGTCACTGCCATTTTAAACTTTCTACAGGTGGTGGGCTCGATTCCCACTCGAGAAAGTTGAATATTTAATATTTTCATTTCTTCGCTTTAGTAAAGCACAGCGTTGAGTTCCGCCACTCAAGTCTCCGGAATTCGTCGGAAAATTGGGGAACAGTGAAGAAACTTGTCTTAACACTAGTTTCCCGGGTTTTCTCTATCTACCCTGCTACTACTATGTGCGGGATAAAGCGTTGTATTTTCTTTTTAATTACTTACATTTTATTCACATCGCGTGCAAAAGATCCACTAAAATGAAGAAAAAAGTTCCATCTTTATTACTGTATATTAATGCTATAAATCATGTTATTTTATTTTAATTTTGTTTACAT
>DWQW01012339.1:0-10881 GCA_018249695.1 Heliconius erato demophoon | reverse complement strand
TATTTGTAAAAACAAAAACCCCGACTGCATCAAACTAAAAAGAAAATAAACAAGCCCAATAGTTTATTAGGATTAACAGTCGGGACCTATAAGTAATTCTTCAATCAATAAAATCTTTACCAGAAACTCCGCATAATTTAAAGAGGTCCCGACTGTTAATCCTAATAAACTATTGGGCTTGTTTATTTTCTTTTTAGTTTGATGCAGTCGGGGTTTTTGTTTTTACAAATATTTTTTTATTTTTATTAAGCTTGTGTTCATTTTATTAACTATTGGTTAAGGCCTTAAAATTTAATATATTAACATACTAGATTGTTTAACATTACATTACTCATTAGATTTTTTACCTTATAATATGTATTCATGAGACGCGTTGAGTTCCGCCACTCAACTCGCAATGCCAGAATTCAACGGATAGTAAGGGAGTGTCTGATTAGGAACGGAGTATCTAAACACTAAGTTCCCAGGTTCTTTCTGCCTAACCTGCTATGTACAGGATACGGCGTGACGCTAAAAAAATATGTACCTGTTTATTTGGCCGAAAAAAAGGAATGTAATGACAACATTCCGTTCTTCATTGTTTTTTTATTTCCTAAAATCAATTTAAGATTTTGTGTCCAAGTATTAAGCGTAATAAAATCTTAGCATACTGTTTTAAACATTCAAAAAAATAAAATTTTAGATCCACCTATCTGTGAAGACGACAACGACGTAGTAGAATACGGTGTAGGGGACGACGAATGTGTCAATCTGACTTGTAAAATAAAAGGGAACCCAGAACCGACTACTTACTACTGGCTGTTAGAGAACATGGACGCAAAGCCACGGGAGAGCCAACCTGTCACTTTAGAGACAACGGAGCCTTTATTAATGTATAAACGACCTAATGGTACCACATGTGAGTACTATTTAGAATATTTAAATTCGAGAGGCCTGTTATTTGTAGATCTGTCCGTCGTGAAAATGAAGAAGAACGTGCTTAGCTGGTTTGGTCACGTCGAACGAATAAGTAATAAAAGAATGTCATCAAAAAAGATTTATGATGAAAGTGAGCGGTAAGAGAGGTAGGGGGAGACCTCAGTTGACCTTTGAAAACACAGTATTAAATATACTGGAGGAAGGTTACGTAAAAAGCATGAGGACTCCCTCGGAAGGCATGTATTAAGAGGTTGATCACAGTTGACGAGGCGAAAGAGGTATGTAGACTGTAGCGTTTGGCGCTCCGTTCTCTCTGATTACTCTGCTAGGGATACAGCTTGAAGCTAAGTGAAAGGCCAGTCTGACTGTGACTGTAAACGAGGCTGATTGAAGGTTCGATCCCCACTCGAGAAATGAAATATTATATTTATTTAAATTTATATTTTCATTTCTTCGCTGTGATATCGAGGCAAAACGCGGCGTTGAGTTCTGCCGCTCAATACGCAATGTCTCTAAAATTTGGCGGAAAACAAGAAACGGAGTGTCTTAGCACTAGGCCCTATGCCTGTCCTGCTGTGTGCGGGACACACAGTGAAGCTGATAAAAAAAATATTCCGTAACAAGAACTTGAAACTTTGATTTGTTTGATATAAGTATTAATTGGCATAAGTTAATATGATTTTCTACATTGATGTATTGTATTTTGCGGTTATAGCTAAAATTTCTTGTTGGGGAGTCAACGGCGTGGTTAGTAATGACCTGCAAGCCAGTAAGTGTAGGTTCATGGTTACGGACCAGACGGTGCCGTTCGCGCCCACCGACTGCCTCGCCGTCAAGACCACCACCAAAGAGATTACGGTCACCTGCGATAAAAGTTACAGCGGCGGTTTGGAACAGGTGACTGTTAAAAATATTTACAGGTTTCAGGTTTAAAAAATATATATATTTGAAAAAACAAACTAAATATTTTAATTTTATAATATTGAAATCTAAATGAGTCAATTTTTAAAAGTATATTATATTGTAGGTATAAGATAAGATTAAAATAATATTTAAAATATTTTGTCGGTAATAAATGTGCAAATAGTAAGTACCTACGGTACTTACTATGATCGTTTTATACAATTTAAAAATATATATTTTAGTAGATAAGTGGCAACTGTGCGAATCAATTTTATTTACTTTTAACAGTTTTTCTTTGGTTTTAGAAATTTAAATTTATGGTTATGTCTTTGGATACCGAAGATCAAATCGTGTCAATTATTAATATGGAACCCAAATTTATGATTGAAGAACCAAAGCAAGAAAATTATAAATTTGTGATTCTCGCGTTTAATGATAAAGGAGAGAGTGCAAGCGTTGAGATTGAAAAAGACAGTATCGTTGATGAAAGTGAAGGTATTATATTTATTATTTTAACGCATATTTCACTTTATGTAACTATCAACATCTTATAGGTATATTTTTATTTATAATTAACTTAGTATTTAAAAGTTGAAATCCCTTTATAATGTATAATCATTTATATCAGATAAGTATACAATTTTTACCATTTATCTTGAAAAAAATACCCTAATTTTTTTTCTTCACGCAGAGGGAACCTATTGTTAAGAAGTTTTGTTACTAGAGCGAGGAAATAAAAATACTACATTTCCCCGAGTGACAATCCAACCCAGTACCGTTGCATTTACACTCAGATAGACCTTGTGCCGTTGTATCACGACGGACTCAAAAATTTTAGTTTACTTTTTACATTAAATTAATATTTCAAAAATTCATGTCATGGTACATACTAACTGTAATACAATTAGCAACGCGGGAGACGATCAGCGCGGTGACGAACATAACCACGCTGGCGCTGGCGCTGTGCGGCGGCGTGGCGCTGCTGGCGCTCACGGCGTGTGGCCTCGTGCTGTGCGCGCACGAGCGCGCCGCCCGCGATGCACCGCGCGCGCCCGACCCGCCCCTGTGCGCCTACAACACTGATGGTACTCTCCACGGACAGACTTGTTACCTTGTTTAATCGCATCGCACGCTGTGTCCCGTGTATAATAGGGTTTGACAGAGGAAACCTAGTGTTAATTTTCGAGGAATTGGGTGTTGAATGGCGAAACTCAACACTGCGTTTTGTCATATTACCACAGCGAGTGTATGATAATATGTCTTATCTCCGAATAAAAATCGAACTCACAAGCGTTACGTTTACAGTTAATGCCATGTAGCTTTATTATGTTGACGCTATTTTTTTTTTTAATTACATTATTACCAACAAAAATTGCAGACTATTCAAAAAATAGAATCTCCATAAATCCTATTAAAAAATTATTTACTTTTTACATAAAACAATATTAAGAACAGGTAGAAGCAACGCGTACAATTGATTAGCAACGATCTTTTTATCCTATTTAATATGTAATATGTTTTAAATGCCCAAAGCTATTCCAAATCTAAACGTATAGAGTATAAAAAGAAAATAAACAGATCGAGCTAGATAGATTTTTCAAAGCCTGTTGTTAGAATCAAACTGCGAGACGTACCACGACAGCGACGAGGGCAGCGAGTGCAACGTGCGGCGCACGGGGTCGTTCCGGCGCGCGGTGGTCAAGGGCCCGCCGCGCTACGACGTGACGCGCACCAGCTCCTTCCACTCGCCGCACGCGCCGCGCCTCGCCGCCTGCCGCCACTCGCTGCAGAACATCCACCGCCGGCGCGACGCCGACCTGCTGTGCGACCACCTCGTGGTGCACCTGCCCACCGACGCCGACTACAATGTGCCTAAGCCGGTATGACCCTTGTTGGCCCTTCAAAACGGAGCTAGAACAGACACCTAACCAAATACTTTACATGAAAGTATCAAATATTCACAATTTTAATACACAAAAAAATGTGCAAAAACACTGATGACAAATAAGTCCGTGGAGCATTAAATCAGGCAAGGTTAAACCGACATGCCACTACGGTGTCGAGTGGGGAACTCAACGCCGCGCCTCGAAACCAGAGCGAAGAAATGAAAATATAAATGTGAATAAATATTTTATTAACTCGAGTGGTGATCGAACCCACAACCAGTCGATTTTACAGTCACATTTTGTACCCCTGCACCACTACTGGCGTCGACCATCATTTTTTTAATATTAAAAAAACTTTACCTTTCCAATGTGAACTCAAAACTTTTAAAATTGAAGATTGATTATTTAGATATTTTTTCTGTATAAATAAAAAAAACTTGAATAACATTGTCTAAATTAAAGCAAATATATTTCGTTTATAAATTTACAAAATTATAATTAGGAGACAATTTTCTTATTTAGAAAACGTATAAAAATTAAATTATTCTAGATGAACACATTCTACACGATGCCGCGCAAGGTGCGCCACAAAGCAGCCAGGGAGATAAGCGACGAAACGTCAGAAATAACGCAGAACTCAGACGGGTTCTCGTTGCCGCCGCCGCCCGACGAGTTCGGCACCTACCGCGCCGCCGCGCGCATACGGGACGTGCCCCAAAAGTGCACCCCCACCTACACCACCATCACCAGGCACAACTCCGTCAACAGAGACCCCATCAAGTACATGAACACCGTGGGACTACCCACTGTGCCTACAATGCCCGGGATGTCCACACACACAGCGTACACGTATCCAGATGACGACCAGGTAAACACGAATCCATTCGACGATTCTTCGTAGTGCAATTTTAAACTTAGGTACATTTAGTCAATTAATTTTTTTTTTGTGTTCTAAAGGACTTACTATATGGATTCGAAAGTAAACATACGTACATTTAAATGTCTATTTAGATCTCACTGTATAAAAACACGAAGTAGCAGAATGAAACGACAATTTTACTTTGAATGATAATTTATTTACAAAAATAGAAATCACAGTGGACTATGACTGGCAGAATCACTTTAATATTTTTTTTTATTTGTAGAAGCACGTTTAGAAATAAGTAATTTAAGTAGCTTATAATATCGCATCGAATGTATATAGCACTTACATGATTAAATATTAAGTAATTTTAATTTGTCAGTCACTGCCATCCTATAGATAAAACGAAATGATACAATATTTTATTTTTAGTTTATTATTCTAAATATTTGATGTAACAAAATATGAACTTTTATAATTTTACTGTAATTATAAACAAATATATTATTTCAGTAACATGTCAAGGCAATTTTATTTTTTAAATTAAACTATTGTATATGAACTCGGAATCCTATATATTTTTAAATTAATCCATACGATCAAGGTGCGCCTGCGCAACTGTTAGCTTATCTATAAGGTGTTGGGTATTTGGCCGGCTCTGCAAAAATAAAAAATATAATTCAATTAAGGCTATCAAATAATTATCAAATAATTACAATTCAATTTATGATTTATTACGTCCATTTGCGTGGACTTAACACACACCGGACAATAGAGTCGTGTACACATATCAAAGAGACCTCTTAAGCCTATACTTGCGCGGCGAGGGCTCCTTGCCCAGCAACGCAATGGGCATTTGCACGATGAATCCATAGTAATGGGTTAAATAAATTTCTTCTGATAATAATAATAAGAATCACTTTCATTTTGTCATTAGAAGATCTCTTATTTTACACTGTTGTTGATTTTTTATTTAACAAAGTAGTGTAAGCAGAAGGAACTCAGTGCTAAAACACGTCGTTTTCCACATTCCGTCCAATTTTAGAGATATTGCGTGTTGAATTTCGCAACTCAACGCTACGCTTTGTATGGTTACTAGCCCGAAGAACTTAAAATAATACCCTCGAGAGGGAATCGAAGCAACATTTAGGCCACTTTTTATCCCGGAATTCCTGCGGAAGGCAATGTACGCGGGGAAAAACCGTGTTTGCGCGCTCATTTAAATAAGTAAGCATTTCTGTATTAAACATTATTAGGCGCAAAATTAAATGAAATGTCAAAAGATTTCAATGAGGATTTTTTAAATGACTAACAGTATAGATAACCGTGAGTGGAATATCTAACCTGCAGCGCGGACAGGGCGGCCTCGTACAGGTCCTTGCAGCGCGCGAGGGCGCGGCGGCGCGGCGCGGGCGGCAGCGGCGCCAGCTCGGCGCGCGCGGCGCCCAGCAGCAGCGCCGCCGCCGCGCACACGTGCGACTCGTCGCCGCAGCCCAGCCACACGCGCTCGTTCACGCTCACCAGCCTGCAATGTGCACACTTATATACATGACTTGTGGCGCTCCACTCGAGCAAATTAAATATTTATTAACATTTATATTTTCATTTCTTCGTTTGTGTTTCGTCACTCAACGCGTAACGCCCCAAGACTTCAGCGGAAACTGGGGAGTGGAGTGTCTTAGTACTACTCTGCCTACCCTGCTATATTATTGATACAGCGTGAACCTCAAAAGAAAAACACAACACTAATAGGTTGTCCATCTGTCATGATAGTATTTTATGAAATTCATTCATAATATAAAATATTACAAAACCAATACACTCACTTTATGTATATATCTAACACTTGCTCCAAAGATACTCCAATGTTAAGTACAGCTCCAAAAACCATACTTTTTTCGGCTTGTAGCTTGCAGCTCATTATTTCTAATTGACGAACGATAAAATCTGTAACAGATGAATGTATAATATTATAATACAATTACTAAAACGATTTTCTTCAGCAAGGCAATATAAATATGAGAGTGATTTTACTCTTCTATATTTCAATATATTATATTTATATATTATTATATTTATATATATATTATAATTAGCCCTATCTATTACCCCAATGATACAATGAATATAAAAGTGAAACTAATAAATACGAAAATGTTTAAAAAGCTAAAACATGCCTAATTCTGTTTAGAAAACGTATAAAAAATTTAACGTTTTCTAAATAACTATTTTTCTTTCCTAAGTGTGGAATAACACTTAAAATTAAATTAAATTAGCTTCACGCTGTATCCCCCACACAGCAGGGTAGGCAGAGGGAACCTAGTGTTAAGACACTCCGTTCCCCACTTTCTGCCGAATTCTGGAGGCATTGCGTGTTGAGTGGCAGAACTCAACGCCGCGCTTAACTTCGACACCAGAGCGAAGAAATGGAAATATAAATTTAAGTAAATATTTCATCTCCTCGAGTGGGGATCGAACCCACAACCAGTCGGTTTTGCAGTCACACCTCGTGCCGCTGCGCCACGACCGGCCTCAATAACACTTTAAAAAGGTTAAAAATGTCTAATTCTGTTTCTTTGTTATCCATGGCATATAAATCCGTCAGAAATATGCTATATAAATGTTCTACTGCCATCGGATTGAAACTCGTGTAAATTTTCAAAAGAGTCAGCCAGAAGTTGGCCGAAATACTATTACATATTTTTATATCGACAAATAAATAAATACAGTTGAAATGATAACCATATTTCAATAAAGTCATCGTGGCGCAACTGTACGCAATACAGTCATGAATTCCATCTGCACTTGGGGCGGCGTTTACTGACGCTAAACATATTTTGTATTTAGGCCGAAAGCAGTGAACGTAGACAAGATTTTCGAAAAAAATTAAAAAATATAAAGAATAACTCACACAATGGGAAGCAGTGACCAGTATTGACATACTCCCTGCCCAGTGTAGTAAGTTTACTGAGTACGGAGGCTAAGCGTTCGTCAGGTGAAGCAAGCGAACGTGCTGCCGCTTCCGCCTCACCCAAGATGTTGCTCCAGATGTTCTCCACCAGCAATGCGTCGTTGTGCCCCGAACATTGTACTATAGCCAGCTTACACTCCCATAGGTTGTAGCGGTCCGCATATTCTTCGTATAGCTGAATTTTTATTTATGTAGATTTATTGTTGATAAAACGATGTGTAACGCATATTTTCACTTTAATGATATATAGACATAACAATTCATCTATTTTAAACTATACAGATATGCAGTCAAGTTAACAACCATGTAAATTCTTAATACTGAAATTAGCTTTCACACTACTTAAAATAACCATTAATAAATTTAATTTGTGACACTGATATAATATAATATAATTGAATATACTACACATTGAGTAATAAAAACAGCTTTATTCTTATCGCGACGATTATGTTTTCAATCCCCTCTCGGGGAAATTATACTCAACACGGGATATCTTCGTCGGGAATTTAAAAACGAAGTGTATGTTCTGCCTATTCTGCCACATGCGGATGAAGCTGAGAAAGAAAGCAGTATTTACCTGCGTGATCTCAAGTAGCTCGTCGTCCAGTCTCTGCAGCAGGTGCGCCGGGGGGTGCGCGGCGGGCGCGGCGCGCAAGGCGGCGCGCACGGCCGCCTGCACGCGCGCCACCTCGGCCGCCTCCTCCAGGCGCCGCAGCAGCTCGGCGCCGCCCGCCGCGCGCGCGCCCGCGCCGCGCACGCACACCACGCCCGACGACACCCACGACATGCGCTGCGCCAGCGTTGCGCCCGTACTATTTTAAGATCCAATTTTAAATTATCTTTATTTAGATAGACTTTCACAAACAAATATCGCTACATATCACAATCAACAATTACTATAAAAAATAAAGACAAAATCTAAAATAGGTGTACCCAGTACGCCAGTTTCTCGCATTAGCTTTTCACTGTTCGCAACAGGTGTTTTGTTATACATATTTTGTTAAAATACAACGCACCCAGGCTTGGTGGCGAGCCCCTCGAGCACGTGCGCGGCGGCGAGGTGGTCGCCCGCCTTCTCTAGAACCTTCCACAGCAGGTCGAGCAGCTGCAGCGCGGCGGGCGCGGGCGCCTGGCGCGCCGCCGCCTGCAGGTACGTGCGCAGCGACGCGGGCGGGGCGCCGTTCAGGGACAGCAATTCTAATTATAACACAAATTATTTATTTTTGATGCTGTCGTGGTGCAGCGGGGCAAGGTGTTACTAATATAAGCAATTCAAATCTTGTCTTGATCTCAAAAATATTAAATAAACTATAAATTATTAAGTATTGCCTAATTTTATGACATACTATACATTACCTGATCCAAGATTTTTTGATACTAGCCACTCGTACACAGCAACGTGTAGAATTTCGTCGTCTCTACACAAGCAGTCCCACACTAATTTTCGTCCCTATAAATAAGTATATATTATTTTATACTTGTTTAAATTTATTTATTAGGAGAATAAAAATTTATCTAAATAGTAGTAGTTTTTCAAAAGTATGTTAATTTAAAAACAAATAAAACAGCAAAAGTATTTTGCAGACTCTTCTGAGCAGAAATATTTTCCAAGTCGGTGTTACAACATACTGACTTCATTGACTATTTCCGCACTCTAAAGTGAAACAAAATACGGCGTTTAATTGCGCCTCATAGCACGCATCCGTCACGAATCTGAATAAAAAGCGGAATGCATAGGTTTCTGTGATCAAAAAAGAAACAAAAATAACCTGGCAATTGGCATCAGCAGCGGACATGGCATGCAGCGCGTCGGCGGAGGCGGCGGGAGGCGCGCCGTTGGCGGCCGCGTCCGCGCTCCGCTCGTACAAGCGGTCCAGTGCGTTACAAACCTCGCGGTACATTTCCATTCTGAAATAAAATAAATGCGTTTATATTTTAAAAAACACCTTCACGTTTTTGTCTACATATTATTAGTCAGAGTGTTGAGACAATCCGTTCTCCACGCACCGACAAATTTTCGAAACATTGCGTTTTGAATATCGGAGCTCAACGCCACGCTTGGCGCAACAGATCCGAGAGCAGTGAAAAGAAAATATTTTAATCATTATAATTCTTCCGAGAAAGATCGAACCTATCTCTCCAACAACGCTATCCGTATCTCTAAATAAAGTACACAATATCATTTAGACAAAATGTTTTTAGCCAAAAATGTTGGTCAAAATGAGGCATCTTGTCTCGATGATATGTTAGAAATCAATGCATGAAAATAGGGAGCGGAGTGCCTTCACACTAGACTTCCTATGACTAACCTGCTTTAAATTTCTACAGGATACAACGTGAGGATGAAAAAAAGTTGTTTAAAATATTTAAATACCTCCTATAGTAGGCCAAGTGTCCCTCTCTGTCCTGCGAGGGCTGATCGCTTTTATAGTAATAAAGCGCTTTATCTTGGGGGTCTATTTTACTCGCGCAAGCCACGCACAGCTCCACCACACCCGAGTAGAAACCAGCGGACACCAGTTTAGAGCACACAAGAGGTAGATTCACATTCGGTGCTACATCCTAAAACGTTTTTTTTTGTATTAGCTTTATCCTAAAAGCAGCATCGTAGCAGAGAATCCCTAGTGTCATAACACTGCTCCATTGTGTTTTAGGTAACGGAATTTTACCACCGCGCTTAATCTTGTTACCAGAGCGAGAAAATTAAGATAAATAATTTTCTTGAGCAGATATCGAACCCACAATTGTCGCGTTTACAGCTGTACCGCTTCACCATGACATCCTCCTATTTTATAAATAATATCAAGTAGTAATGGCCTAAGATCCCGTCGCTTAAAACTGTAGGGATCAGATTTTCTAATGAAACTTATATTTAAGAATGATACATGATAGTCGAATAGATTACACTAGGGTTGCCCAAAAAAATCCTGCCGCAATCACCTTTAATTAATGTTTTTCGTAACTCGTTTTTGGAGAAAATTGCACTCATATGTTTTTTATGTGAATCGCGCATCATTTGAAAGAAAATCGCATAAGGAATTGGAAAAACAATGGTTGCCAGCTCTCAGTCTGCCGCAAGCCCAGGGTTGCCTGGTTTAAAGAGGTCAGTTAATGTTAATATTTCCACTAATGTGTTTTTTTAATGAATTATATATCAAATTAAACCTTATTTTTTTCTCATCACTAAAACACATGGTTGCCTGGAAAATGGCTGCCGCAAGCAAAGGTTGCCATCATTTGAAATATTTTATTCCGATTCCGTTTGACTTAGAATAGACGATGAAATACGCGGTTTGCCTTATGTTTTAAAGTAAAATATTATAAAATAGAAGGTCAAT
>DWQW01012338.1:0-10882 GCA_018249695.1 Heliconius erato demophoon | reverse complement strand
TACATAAAAAAAACGGTTTACATTGTATTTGTACATGTACTTGATAACTGTGTACATAAAATTATTAATTAAATGCTTTTTCTCATTTAAACTTGGAGTTTGCTTAACTTTATTTAAAACTTAACTTAACTTCACGCTTTATCCCTAGCGGGGTAGTCAGACAGAACGGAGCGCCAAACTCTACGGTCTCTACATACCTCTTTCGCCTCGTCCACTGTCATCAACCTCTTCGTACGTGCCCTCCGGGGAGTACTCATGCTTTTTACGTGACCTTCCTCCAGTATCTTTGATACTGTGTTTTCAAAGGTCAACCGAAGTCCACCCCCTTCCACCCCCCACCTCTCTTACCACTCATTTTTCCATTAATTATTTTTTGCCATTCTTTCATCACTCATTCGTTCGGCGTGCCCAAACCAGCTGAGCACGTTCTTCTTTATTCTCATTGTGACATCCTCGCTAGTACCTGCCATTCTATGTATCTCTTCATTGCGGATTCAGCTAAGCTGACTCCGCATATCCTACGAAGAGATCGCATCTCTACGGCATTCATCTTTCTTTTTTCTTCTTCTGTAGTACCCACGTTGCGCTGCCTTATAACAACGTCCAACACTGCATTGTGTACGGCCAAATGCGCAGCTGTGCTGACGTTTCGCCGTCTAGTCAATACAGCAATACGCCACATCCACCTCGTATCTTCCATCTTTACTGAACATATTTCCCACCTTATTTAAAAATAAGAATTATTGATGTGTTCATTTAAACATCTAAATATAATATTTTCAGGGCAATATTTCAGGAAAAAATAAAATTAAATGGCGAGAAGATACAATTTGTAAGGTTAGTATGTATTTAGTTCTATGACAACAAAAAGAAATGTAAATTAAAATAACTCTGCTCTTTCTTAAAATATTTCTATTGACTGATAAAAATTTTTAGGAACTATCATCAAAAGCATTGGATCGAAAAGCGTCTATAACACCTTGTTATAAATCAATGGGCCCTCACGAAAGACCGTCAGGGATCACTATAAATTTGCCGACAGTATTACTTTTGTTTTGTTTTATTTTTCTTAAGTTTTTATTTTTATTTATACTTGTTACATAATTCGATATTCACATAATTTAATTTAATGTTTTTTTTAGAAATGTTCCAACAATCGAACTTCAGGAATAAATATTAACATTTCAAGAGTGAGCTTTTAAGATATTTTTTTCAATTACTTAATTCCATATAAATAATAACTAAATATAATTTATTATAATTTTTACAGAAATTTCAAGCAAGCAAAATAAACATTACAAGCGAAAAAAAAGACGAAAATTGTCAAACATCGAAACAAAATTCCGATAAGGTGCTGCAGATTTTTACATAAAATATTATGATTTTATAACTTAACTATGTATTTTATATTTTTTTTATTACAGCTCTCCAGTGAAAGCCCATTTACAAATGTTCGATGTAATATCAAAGAAAAGTTTAGCAATATACAAGCAAAAATTAAAAATATATTTCAAATGTAATATCTGAATGTGGCATTTTAATAAAAAATCTATTAATTTATTATTATTTTTTTTTATTTTGTCACAACTTACAAAACGATTTAATAAAAAAAAAATTAATGAGACAGTACTTATTACAATATTGATACTAGAAACTCTTGGTATAAATAATTTTGGTTAATTTATTATGTTTACTTTATAGGTTTCATTTGCTTAAATTTTTCATTGTGCCTCTCAATACTTGCTCGATGCGAACGCTTTTCGGTATTTTGTAGACATTACAAGAGGGTCCCTTCAGAGGCATTTGATGTGCTAAATTGGCGGCGCGCGCTGCGTCGTAGTCGGCTTCACGCGGCCGCCAGCAGAGTTCTGTACTTCCACATTGACAGGTCATTTCACGACATACCTAAAAATAGATTGCCATAGGTATTTTTTTTCCTTTTTGTTTTGCATCACGCTGTATCCTGCACACAGCAGGTTAGGCAGAGGGAACCTGGTGTTAAGGCACTGCGTGCCCCTTTATCCGCGGAATTCTGGAGACATTGCGCTTTGAGTAGTGGAACTCAAAGCCGCGCTTTTTGCCTTGGTACCAGAGCGAAGAAATGAAAACATTAATAAATAATAATTCATTCGTCCGAGTGGGGATCGAATTAGTGTGGCCCAGCGTCACGACGTCCTTTACTGTATATTTAATGCATTATTTAAAAAAACATTAACATTATCTTTTTTAAAACATTTTTAAAGTGTTATTCCACACTTAGGAAAGTAAAATACTTATTTGAGAAAACGTATAAAAATTTGAACGTAGCGGGTTTCGAACCCGCGCCTTCTGGAAACCGACCAGGATTAACATTCTCTTCACTCATTCTCTGTATGAACTAGAATAACCGTACAAAACATACTCCTCCGTCTGCTCCGATTTTGTTTTAAAAGGAGTACATTTTTTATTCATCTATTATTATATATAAATAGGATACTTACAGAAGCAAGATGTGCGTCTCGGCAACTGTCAGGACATTCAAAATTCCAGTTGGAGGGAGGCACGCAAGGCACGATGGGCGGCGTGAAGCAAGTGCATGGATGGGTCACGCACGTCGGACAACAACATTGTTGACACATCGTGTACACCTAGTGTATTATTAAGCTTTTAAAGGCTTCAGTAATTATTAAAAATATTTTTTATATATTTATACAACATATTTATAGGTTTTTTTTTTCGTTTAAAATTTTAAAAAATGTACTGAGGCGTTATTTCCCTTTTCATTTTTACAACTAGTCCATTATTTACCAAAGGTTTTCTATTATAGATTTTTTTTCCGTATCTAAAATATACATATGTAATTATGTATGGATATAATAGATAGTCAAGAAGTAGCTACCAACTACATTAATTGGAAAGAAAAATATATAATAAGGAATATTTCGAAATATATATTTGTTTGATCTTATAACCTTAAAATATAAGGATACAAATAGTTATTACGTTTAATATAATAATTAAAATAGTTCTTACCAGCCAAATGGCCCGAGCGATTTCGTTCCGTACGTATGGTAAGCAATTGCACAAAAGACAGTTTTCAAACTTCGATAGCTCTGGAATACCTAAATTTCTTTCTACTCCAGAAGGCCCCAAAACTACCTAAATATTAAATGTAATGTCAAACGATGTTGTTACAAATATAAAACGTCATATGTGCAATCATGATACAAAGTTAAAACGCCATGCGACTAAAAGCGACGAAGGTTAGATTCGGAAGCATTTTTTTAATTAGCTTCACGCTGTATCCTGCGCTTAGTCCCTGCTATAGGCAGAGGCAGAGGGAACCTGGAAACCTGGTGCCAAGACACTTCGTTCCCATAAAGATAATTCCGTTCCCCATTTCCCGCCGAATTATGGAAGCACTGATGTTGAGTGGCAGAACTCAACGCCTAACCACCAGAGAAAAAAATTAAAATATTAAATATTTCATTTCGTCCTATCGCGAGTACAGCCATGAATTTTTGCAGAATTGTTCAATAACGGGAGGATTAACACTATAGTGCAAGTGACGGTTCGTTGTCGGTCCGATCTCATATTCGAGATTTATATGTAATTATACGAAGATTTATGGTAATTTGACCGGAGCTTAACTGGAACGATACTATGAATACTCTCACTGTTTCTCATATAAAATCATATTTTCAACAAACTTATAACAGACCGAAGACGAAACATCACTGGCACCTAGTCTGGCACCTGGCACTATAGCGTGAATTCTATTTAAATATCAAAATGCAGAAAGTATTTAATGGAATTGCCAAGTTAACTTTACTCTGGTAAAGAAAGCGCTAATTACCGCCACTTATAATAGGAAAGAAAATTCAAAAGGAGAAAAGAAAAAGTATAAGCCCTAAGTTTACTAACTTCACTGGCAAAAAACTGGCAACACGGCGCACAAGTGCCGAGACTGTCCACATACGCGCACTGTACGACATTCTTCCTTCCTTGCAACCCCTTTACCACGTTGATAGTGTTCCTAGCCACTGCGTAAGCTCCGGCTAAACAAGCTGTCGCTGTGCAGCTTCCTTTCGCAGCGCATACCGCTTCGTTGCCGCTCATTATAGACGATGTTACACACTCCGTCTAAATGTAATTTTTATTTCAGCTTCACGCTGTATCCCGCACATAACAGAGTATCAGAGGGAACAATGTAATATTGCAATAGTGGTTAAATTTCTTATGTAGGTAATTAATGTAATAATGATGACTATAGATACTATTTAGACTAGAATAATGATAGTCCACAAATAGCTAACTTTAGCGTAATCTATTGTATTTTAGTATGTATGGACAGTAGTATATAGCATGTAATTCATAGCAGATTTGTAAGTTACTTAAAATAATTTATTATTATTATTATTTATTTTCACGCTGTACCTCATACATAGCAGCGCAGGCGGAGGAAACCTGGGAACCTACCTGTTAAGAAACTCCATTCCCCACTTTCCGCTGAATTCTGAAGGCACTGCGTGTTGAGTGGCGGAACTCAACGCCGCGCTTAATCTCGACACCAGAGCACGGAGGAAATGAAGATATTAAATATTTAATTTCCCTGAGTGAGAATTAAACATGTGCTCCTGCGCCACGATGGCTTCTTAGAACATAATTTAGCCAAGATTTGATCTTGACTGTAGACACTCATGTATTTATGTATCTACTCGTAGCCTATTTAGTTAAAAAATCTTAAGGCAATTGGAAAAGCATCTTATTGTAAATGCAAACAAATATTATGAAAGCGCGATGTTCAGCATCGCCACTATAAATGCAATGTCTTAAATTCACCCGCAAAGTGGACACTACGTTGTACTGCGAAAAAGGGCTTAAATAAAACTAAAAAATATCTATATATATATATATATATATAACCTGCTCTTGCGTCAAAGTACATGGATGGACGGCTGAAGAGAGCACTGGTACCATAGTTTGAGGTGTAGCACCGCCTATTACAGGAACGCGGACTGTTTCTGGAGGAATCCGCAAGAAGTCAGCCAGTACGGTATTGGCACGGACGCAGTTCAACTCCACACAGCCTAAGAGCAGCCGAGGGTTGTAAACTCCGCGCAGTCTTTGTATTTCACTCACAATCGGTACCATACTCTCTATTGGTTCAGTTGCCACTATTGTAACGGCCTTTAAAAAAAATCAACTTTTATACATTATATAAATTTTAGTTTACATATGTCTATATTCTATAGTCTATTATGTCTGTATAGGTTAGACTTACATCGTGGCACGTGTTGCAAATCTGAAGAGCAATCTCCGTTATAACCGGAGCATTATTTTCAAAGGAGTCACACTCATTTCTTGCAATTATTACGACGACTTTAGAACCCTATTTACAATATGTTGGTTAAAAATAACTTTATTTTTACTAATTCTATCAACAATTTCAATAAAACATTGATTTTTGTATTTTATTAATGGTTAAGATACCTTAAGAGCATCACAAAGCATGTGACGTCCAGAAAAAGAGGACACTTTGCATTTGGTGTCGACGTGACTCAGTTCCATGCCGTAGCCACAAGTGGCACAAATGTCGTAAAGAGCTATTTCATCTAACAGTGGACACTGTTTTAAAAGTAAAGCTAAAGGATGGCCTGAAATATAACAAACATATTTATCGCTTTAGATCTATCTACTAACGCCCAATATTAATCTTCGATTGTTCCATAAATCTATCCAATCTAGAGATTGGATAGATTTATGGAACAATCGAAGATTGACGTAGGAGATAGATTATTAATATTGGACGTTAGTTAATTCAGGTAAATAAGTAACTCGATATGGATAGCAAAAATTGTAAATTACATTATTATAGTAGGCAATATCTTAACATTTATGCACTATCAGAATGATTTTTTTATTAAATGTCCAAACAGTTTGAAGTTTTACGAAAATAAAATCTTATCAGTTGAGTTTGTTATATTTAGTTAGTTTCAATATTAATGCGTAATGCGTACAATACGCATTAAAGCTACAGTATGGCCTACGAGTCGTGGCCCCGTATTTAGGTTTCCTGAACTTTTGCGCATTATGCTTTCAATAAATAAACAATCCTACAGTCAAATCTACGTAGTCGTATAGATAGCTTCAGAGCGGCCACGACTCATCGACCATACTGTAGCTTTGAATATGTTGCGAAAATATTTGGATAACTATTTTTTTCTATGTTTAATTCGGAAGCTTTACTAACCTGTGCATCCTCCAGCTCCACAAATCGTTACTTTCATTCCAGTAGGACATGTGCTATAACTACACTTGATGACTCGGCTTGAACTGGATAAACTGAGTAGGGAACATCGTGTTATGTGAGGCCTAATGTAGTGTTTTACGTTTAGTGCAGTATTCGACAAAAATTTTGATAACATTTTTTTGTATTTTTTACTTTAATTTTACTAAATGTTTGTTTTCTTTTTACATTTTTTATGAAACTTTAAACTTTAAAATATTTTGACTTATATAATGACATCTTTCAGAAATATAATTTACATTTTCTTCTTTCTGTATTGGTTTTTGAAAATAGATTTTATTTTCATAAATTGAAAGTTCATGGTTCCGTGGTCATCGCCGCCCACGACCCCATGTAACACCAAAGTACGTTGCCGGCATTTAAGGTGGAGATAGACGCGCTTTTTGAAGGTATTCAAGTCGTATCGACCTGGTAACACTGCTGCAGGTATTCCATTCCACAGTTGAGTGGCGCGTGGAAGGAAGTTCCTACTTAGGTAAGCCAGCAGATCACCGGTTAAGCGACCATATTTTTTAGCACATATCGTCATCTTTGTGTTCATAAAAAAATAGATTTATTTATTAAATCACAGTACGTGGAATAATGAATATATATATGCTTACAATGATAAAAACTACATAAATAAAAAAACCAACAGAATTTTAATTGCTATACAGTGTCTTTAGACAAGGGTAAAATGAATATTTGATTTTATGACGATAGTTTTGCTGTTAGATAACGCGGCAATATTCTAATGTACTTGCACAATCATTTGAATCATAGCATTTTAAGTGACCAGAAGCTCACGCAAGTCAATTTTTTCACAGAAATATCGCAAATTAAAAAAAAATGTTCAAGGTTTTTAAGAAATATTTTATTTTCAACTCACAAGCGAACATGTTAATACACATGTCAGACATTATTCAACCCTTATACTTAATGACTTCAGTTTTAGGATTGTTTCCATACAGCGTAAAATTTGATAAGGCAAAAAATATATACAAAATAAAGCGAAGATCAGTATATATTAATTCTCTGTGCGGGGTATCCATAGTTCTGATAATTTGGTCTTTCTTAGCTCTTCATATACAAGATGTGTTACAGTCTCCTGAAACTATTTCAATGACCGAAGCAATAATGACTCAAATGAATTATATTCTCGAGCTTATTAATTTTGCATCCTTTTGTGTTGTGGCCTATTGTTGTTCTTTTTTGAATCGCACGAAATATGTGAAAGTGTTAAATATGGTAGTTGGTACATGGCTCAGCTTACCTGATAACGGAAAAAATAAAAAAATTCTCTGTCGTCTACATTTTCAAGTAAAAATTATAACAATAATCAGTCTTATCATCGTTACTGTAATGCAAGTTTGTGTAAATTTTACTCGTGAAAATAGTTTATGGAAGATGGTACTTGTCACAATAACATTTATTTTACCGCAAACTATACAATTTATAACACTTGCTTTATATTACGCATTTGTGATGATGGTGGTCGCCATTTTGACGAACATCAAAGAACTTTGTGGGGAATTAGCAAAAAGAAAGAATCAATCCGTGAGCGAATTTGTTGAGGTGAAGGCGAAGTGTATTACCTTACGCCAGATGGAATTGGCATACGTTAAAGCCTTCGAGATGAAGACATATATAAATGAAATTTTTCAAGGTCCTATCCTAGCTTCCACCCTACAGTGCTTTCATTCGATCGTGAGTGAAGCACATATAATATATCACGGATTAGCTATCGGTCAATATATGTCGACTCACGATGTTATAAATTGCTCTATTTGGATATTTTATCAATTGTTAAAAATCTATGCATTAGCCCACGCTGGAAGCTCACTGAAGTATGAGGTCAATATATTTTTGGAGTCACAATAAGATTAGTGATAATAATAAATTATTTCTGCTCTCACATAACAAAAGATTTTTTACAGGCAGCGAGAATCGGACAAGCTCTACATATAATTCCAACTGAAAAACAGGATGTACGTTGTTTAGTGGAGGTAGGACGTTTAAAAAAACTTAATACAAACAGAGTAAAGTATTTTTGCTTATCTTTAGGGATTGCTTTTTATTGATTTAGAATTTCCATATTCTAAGTAAAGTCTGTAATTGGTGAACCAGTGAATTCTAGTCTGCGCATCTAAAGTCTTGAAATATCCTACTTATACCTATATATTTATATAAAATCTGACATGAGTATTTTTCTCATCCATATAATTAGGTTACAATTGCTTAATAAACTGTACTGGTTTATTTAAAGCTTTGGTTATATTTTGCAGATACAACATTTTTCATCGCTGATTTTCTATCAGAAAATAGAAATGACTGTTTACGAATATTTTCCTTTGGACGCTACGTTAATTTACAACGTAAGGGGCAATACTTAATAGTTTCATTTTGCTTAACTCTTTTCCAAAGTAGTTAGTTTTTTTTGTTTTACCAAATATTTATATACATAAAATTTAATTGTGTGAATGTAATTTCAAAATAACAGTGGTTTTTCAAGTGCATATAATTATTTACACGATAATAAACGACATTTTTTTTTGTTTGTCTTTCTGTTTATCCAGGCTAATGTCCGGAACCACTGAACCAATTTCAGAATCTTAACATATATAAATAACCAACCATATTTCTATTTACTAGGACAATTTTTGCCAGTAAAATCAAATAAAATCTTAAAAAATAAATAAAATACTTACAATTAAAATACAATAATTTATATAAATATTTTAATATATTATTTTACATTTTCACATTTTAGATGCTGGCATCCGCGACGATGTACTTGATTATTTTGGTACAATTTGATAAGCGAGAATAAATTGATCGTTTATGGTGCATCAAACATTTATATTTTTAATAAATATCTATTTTTAAATATACCACCAGTACATAATCTATGTAACATATAATTTTTACATCATATATTATACTTAATGACATTCTAATGCATTGTGTGTTGAGTTCCACAACTCATATTCAACAATTATATTTTATTTTTATGTTTTTCAGTCGATGTATCCGTTATATGTAAAAAAATCTTTTTTTTATTTGAAAGAGAATATTTCTCCATTAGTCCCATTACCACCAAGTCAGGATCTTATGAAGGAAACCTTTTTATAGATACATACTTACTATATGTTTCTTATATCTTTTTATAATATTATTAAATCATACCTGTATTTGCTTCTTGTAATTATCATCTGAGGACATTGAGCTGATGATGATAATAGGATATCCAGCTCTTATCTTAATGATTAAGTTAGTGGAAAATTTAAATATTATAATGACTTATAGAAGGCTAGTTGTCTACAATCAAGTTATTCGAGTAAGCTGATTATTGAAGGTACAATTTCTCAACTCCTAACGGTTAAGTTGTGTCTTTGTACTTGCGCATTTTGACTTGTATCTATCTATCTACATTATGTAAAGATTAAAAATTTACTAAATAATAAAGTTACTTTTATTTGGCGCATCGATGAAGATGTTAAAATTAATATCTATAACGTAAATTAATAACCGACTCAAAACAGGAATGCTTAATAAAAAGAAAAACAAAATAGTACATACCTAGACGTTATGGCTTATTTAAGTTACATTGAGAAATTTGCATTTCTGTTTCTTTTAAAATTGTAGGTAAGTAAGTAGTTAAAGGGCCGTCGCAGTTTTTATATATCATCAATACTTATTAGCGTACATTAACGACTTGAAAACTATAATAAAGTTTGAACAAATTAAACAAATAATTGATACTTATTAGTTCCTTATCTGAAAAGAAAAACCGATTTGTTTTTAAATATTTTATTCTTTATTAATGAACCTGCTAATAACGGAGGTCATAGTTACATTTGTTCATTTAATTTTATTATTGTGATAGGAGTTCTTTACATAGACAGAAAATTCAGCACTTGTTTAGTAGCAAACATCATCAGTCTACCCTGATGTTAGCGTGAAATGTAACGGTTAAAAATAATATGAGCGTTTATATATATATATATAAACGCTCATATTATTTTTAATTTTTTATTCAGCTTCACGCCTTATCCCGCACATGGCTCGGTAAGCAGAAAGAATCTGCAAACTTAGTGTTCCCGCCGAATTCTAGAGGCATTGCGTGTTGAATGGCAGATCAACGCCGCGTTTTGCCTTGTTACCAGATCGAAGAAATGAAAATATTAAATATTTTCCTGGAGTGGGAATAGAACCACAGCCAGTGCGCTTACAGTCGCACGCTTTGTCTACGCCACGCCTTGGCCTTTGCATAAATAAAATATATGTACTTACTAGGTTTACATCTTTATGAGCTTAGTATAAGTAATTTCAATAACATCATATATTTTTAACTTACTATAAAGATTAATGTTTCTATTTATCATTTAAATTCATACATTAAATTAAAAATAATATCTAAAATATTGCCATAATGAAAAATATTGTTTTCTATTTCTTTGTCATCTTATGAAGTTGGCAACTTTATCCGATGGAAATTGCCAATTGGATTTAATTCTTTGGTGTAGCGCTGTTACCTTTTGTTCGTATTTATAAGGTTTTAATTTATTTACTTTTAAAATAATACCTATAATAATCAGTAAGTTTTGGGTTCTG
>DWQW01012337.1:0-10885 GCA_018249695.1 Heliconius erato demophoon | reverse complement strand
ATTGTATCAACAGTTTTACATAAAAACAAACTGATAAATATTACATATGCATCTCATAACAATGATTTGCTTTTAATTTCCTTACCAAATGGTAAAATAGATGTATTTGGTGCTAAAAGAGTGATATATGAAATAGTTAAAGTATTAGAGTTCTTATATGGATCTTTAAAGACATGTTTCACTAAACCCAACAATGTTGATAAATTGGATGGTTTATTTTGTCGTGTTTTTGTAATTTTGATATTTGGTAATAAACTAAATGGTAAAAACTATGACAATAACCAACAAAGTGTGTATTTTGAAGATATGTTAGCAGCACAATGTGTATCTTTGCCTTTAGAAGTAAAAATTCAAGTGGATGATGCTATCACGGAGTTGGAAGCTGCCGATTATAGAGAATGGGTACGTTTTTTTTTATTATTAATGAAGTTCAGAATTTTAAGTGTTAACAGGATGTAGTACAGTGGTACTACCATGACGTAAAAGGGTAACCCTTTCCTAAATTTTTCAAATATTTTCAAATTCTCTTTGTTTAATCCTTTTAGTTGCGTAAATGCGTACAGATAAAAATAATACAATTGTAAAAGGCTGGCTTTTATATAATTCTAAAATACTTAATTAAAAAAAAAACAAAGATTTTGCCTTACCAGAGTGAATATTTAACTTGCTTATGTAGAAACCAAATCCAAACTATTCCACTGTGCCACAGTGGCCTCAATAACTTTTTTTTTTTCAAAAATTAGACAGATGATGTCGAAAATTTCCAAAGGCTGTACACAGTGATCGGAGCTTGTTTATATTATTCTGGACATTTATTAAGTTCACATTTACAAGATGAAGATTTGAAAGAAATTAATGCTTATTTGAAATTAAATGGTATTTTGAAGTTGAGTGTGGAAAGAGAAATTGAGAAGTTAGTAATTTGGAAAGAAGTTTTCATTAATGAACACAGAAACTATGCAAATCATGGAAGCGAATACAGGTATTTATATTTATTTTGAAATTGATTTAAGAAAGTTTAATTTATGAGGCCATTGTGGCGCAGTGGCACAGCGTGTAACTTTATACGCGTCTTTTGTGGATTATATTTCAATTAGTAACAAGACAAACCGCAGCGTTGAATTTCGCCATTCAACACGTAACGTCTCGAAAATTAGGCGGGAAGTAGGAAAGGTTGTGTCTTAACACTAAGTTCCTTCTGCCTATTATATGCGGGATTCAAAGTGAAAACTTCCAAAAGCTGAATAAAAAACAAAGTGCAATATTAGTGATTTATATTCCTACAAATTTTATAACAATATATGTAACTGTCATCTATACAGAGTGGAAGCGTCTGCGATCCTTTTATTAGAGCAGCATATAGGGCAAAATATTTAAAACCGTTAAAACAAATATCAAGATTCGTCAACAGTTTAGACATACGTTTATTCACGTGAACACTGCCACTTTTCATTCTAAAAAAACATATCAGAATAAGTAAAAGATATCTCTCGTTCTATTTTACACAGTTACCTATTTTCCATAATAAGCTTAAACAACGTTCAATTTCACCGCCAACACTGTGCGTCATTCTTTACATTCTATTTTACAATGATAATTTTATTAAATATTTTGTTTGATTTTTTTTCATTTTTGGCAAAATCTCTTTTGTTTTAATTGTATTAGGCTTTTATAGAGTAGTTAAAACTGTTATCTCATTTAAAGTGAAGATGACAAGAACACTCTGTATATTACAACATGTTAAAATATTTCTTAATTACATGCTTAAATGGATATAACTTTAATGTAAGTATAAAATATTAATGCCAAAAGGTTTTTTGTTATCAATACATATAATAATAAAAGAAAGATATACCCATCGTACGTGTAATTGGGTCTCATTGTGAATGCGATATTTCCCACTTGTTGAAATTAATTATTTTCATTTCGCTGCTTTGGTAACAAGACAACGCGGCGTTGAGTTCTGCCACTCAACGCACAATATCCTGAGTTCAAACGGAAACTAGAGAGTGAAGTTATCTAGTCGTCGTCGTCCCAAACTTCTGAAATAGCATCTAACATTGCCCGCCTTTAAAAGTTCCTTTTTCTTTTTTATTTGTATTGAAGTTATATTTAAAAATAGTCTGTTTTGATAGCATAAGGAATGCTATCGAAATAGTTGTTTATTAAATAATTATTCATAATTAAAATTATAAATGTTATAAATAAGTCCTCCGCCGCGCTCAAAACTTGACTATCTTGGCATTATTTTTAGTGTATTTAGGTTTGCTAATGGCTATTAGGTACATTTTAAAAATTAAATATATAAATTAAATTAAAATATTTTTCTAAATAAACATAGCTACATTAAAATTTGTTTTCTTATTCAGAATTCCTGACGGCCGTTGGTTTATTCTTGTTGTAGGAAAAGGACATTTCATACTTGCGACCCTCATGGAAGCTGGAGGATGTACAGAAGATGTACGTAATATGTATAATAATTAAATTAATTTAAAAAACTTAGCTGTAAACACATGACCATTAACATGACGATTGTGGATTACATTTCTTATGAACTATAACAAGACAAAGCGCGGCGTCAAGTTCTCCGGCTCAACACATAATGTCTCGAAAATTAGTATATATGTGGGAATCGGATTGCTTTAACACTAGGTTCTCTCTGCCTACCTTGATGTATACAGGAGCATGAAGAAGCTAGCCTTTTAAGATTATTGTTTTTAAGAATTTAACCACAAATATATAGCATTCAGATTTTTCCCTGAACTGGTACTATCAGTAGATGCTAGCTGCCAAATTTCATAATTCTAGGTCAATCGGAAGTACCTAAGGAATCATTAATTTTGATTGCCCTTTATTGTGTCGAAATACGCATTTTGTGCGATATAAACGGCCATATCATTATTTTAAGTACTTGTATAAAGACGATTTTTTCAGGAAATCATGGTGCTGTAGATTTGAGTATATGGTTTGAATTTCAACTTGATATTTCCAAGCGTTCTTGAGATAAAGAGATAAAGGCTTTTGACAGACAGACAGACAGACAAAAACGGACAACGAGGTGATCTTATAAGGGTTCCTTTTTTCGTAAAAGGTATGGGACCCTAATTAAGCTTCAATTATTTAATATAACAGGATAATAGAGGCAAGCATCCCACACCTTAGCCGTTCACTGAATACAGTTTTCGTTATATATTACAGGCTGTAGGAATAACTCCGCCCTCACCATTTTATGTTGAAGAGTGTGAAAGTTGTTTAGAACTGTTATTTGATGTTGGATTACACAAATATTTACAATCTTGGTTCTCATCTAACACTCAGCCTCAAGTTGAAACTAATCCGGAATATTTAACCAAGTATGGGAAAAAAATAAGAGATAATATTTGTAAGTGAATTTTATGGTTGTTTACTTAACCTTGGCTAAAACTGAATTGCGCCATGATAGCGTTCTCCTTTATTTATTCAATCATGAAATGAATAGCTCTAATATAATAATTAAAATTTTGTTTATAGAGATCGTCATTCGGTTCCCATTCCTTAGAATTAATGATTTTTATGGGCTTTATTTCCTCGTTCTGGTAACATAAACCGAAGCGGTGAGTCAATAGACAATGGCTTAAAGATTAGGCGTAAAGTGAAGGCTCGAGTTTCTTAATATCATTTTCCCTTTGCTTAACAACTTAAATACGACATACGGCGTAAAGCTGTGTATAAAATATATTATTACATTTTTATTACAGCTACCAAAGAAATAAAAACTTCATCAATGAAACCATCAAAATCACAACAGGATATAAAAAGGCGCCACAATTCAACAGAGCAAATAAACGACAAAATGGCGTCTATTGATAATTCAGTAAATAATTATCACAGTACAAGTCAACATAATTTATACGCACAATGGTATAATGGACCGCAAAAACAATATCGCCATTCAAGTATTGATATTAGTTATTCAGAGGACTCGGGTAGTTTGAAAAGTAATAGGTAATATATTTTTATGATATTAGTGTTAAGAGACTCCATTCCTCGGTATCTAAATTTTTACATTGCGTGTTGAGTAGTGAAACTCTACACTGTGCTTTATGTTGTTAACAGAGCAGTATAATAGAAATGAAACATACCCCTAAATGTTAAGTTCTGAAGAATATCATTAAATCAGCTTCACGCTGTATCCCGCACAGAGCAGGGTAGGCAGAAGGAATCTAGTGTTAAGACACTCCATTCACCACTCTTCGCCGAATTTTTGCATTTTTTTTTTGCATTTGCATGGCATTGAGTGTTGAGGGGTGGAACTCAACGCTGCGCTTTGCCTCGACACCAGAGCAAAGAAATGATAATATACATTGCTTTTTGAGCTGCGGAACTCAACGACGGACTTTTACCTTGGTGCCATAGCGCAGAAATGAAAATATTAATAAATAATCTATATAATTTTTTTAGTGAAATAAGTGACGATAGAATAGTCGGGAGAAGAGCTGATAGAGAACTAAAAAACCGACGAGATTCTTCAGGATCTGACTCCGATTGGGATAAACAGGTAACAAAACCATTTATATATTTTCCTAATATATATATGCACATCGGATGTATATTGGAGCGATCGCTAGGACTACTATTTACATACTAGCCTCTGTATACGAGTAGACACGAAGTTGCCGCTGTCTGTCTCCGATATATAATAAGCTGGTCAAGTGCAAGTCAGTCTCGTCAACTGAGGGTTCCGTACCATTGTTATGTTCGTAGGTCAATCGCAAGTACAACTTATAATATAATAAAATTATAAAAAAAAAAACCGACTTCAACCGCATTTCAAAATCAGAACCTAACCAAACCATCATCAAACTACCTTTAAAGTGTATCCTTTCCAATAAAAAAGATCCATCCATCCATCTTGGCGTAATATTGAGTTATTCGTACATTTGTCGCGCACATACCTAATGCAAATAATGCTTATATGATTTTCTTGTGGCGCCAAACAAGAAGTACCAGGTTTCAAATAAAAAATAGAATCATCAAAATCGGTTCATCCAGTCAAACGTTCTGAAGTAACAAACAAAAAAAAATCAATCGGATTGATAACATCCTCATTTTACAGAAGTCGCTTAAAAACTTAACAAACATCATTTGGCGAGCGTATGCATTAACGTTGTACGAAATAAACTACAAGTATATGTTATTTTTTTGTGTGATAATATTCGACTTTTTCTGTATTTATACTGTAACCTGTCACTTCTTGCCGAATTTCATAATTCAAGGTCAATAGGAACACTAGGTTCATTTGTTGGGTGGCGAATTTCATATTTTAAGTTTTTTTAAGTTTAATTTCTTCTATTCACTTAAGAAATGTAAACCTAGATTTTTCATAGTAATTTCAGCTTGATATCTCCACACGGTCCTGAGATTCTCATGAGAGACAAATGATCTTGACAGATAGACAGACCAGACGGACAACAATGTGATTCTATTCTGTAGGCACTGTATTTTTTTCTTTCTTTTCTTTTGAGGTACGGAACCCTAAAAATAAGTTAATGTAATTTTTTCAATATAATGAAATAGTAAAACGATGTTCTTCAAAGAGTTGTAAAGTTCTATCTCTATCTATCTTATTTTTTCAATATCACAAGTAGAGGTCGATGACTATTAGTATAGAAAAAAATCAGGCCAATCAAAAAAAAAATAAAGTCAATTAAAGCCGTCGTGAATCAGCGGCACAAGGGTGTGACTGTAACGCGACGGTTATGGGTTCGATCCCCACTCGAAAGAATGAATTATTATTTCTTAATATTTTCATTTCTTATCTTAGACATCAAGGCAAAAGTCCGGCGTTGAGATCCGCCACTCAACACGCAAAGCCTCGAAAAATTCGGCGGAAAGTGTGGAACGGACTGTCTTAACACTAGGTTCCCTCTGCCTACTCCGCTATATGCGAATACAGCGTGGAGCTGATAGTATAGAAACAATATAATTTGTATATCATCACTTTATAATTAATATATTGAGGCTAATCGTCGCGCAGGCACCTGTAGGCATCCTAGCCTATGTAGCAATGCAAAGTGAAGCAAAAAATAATTAATTATCAATTTTTTATTGTATAGGATAGTAGTAGATCAAGTAATATGGATGTATCTGACATTAGGAAATCATTACTTGACGAGCTTCACCATGTCACAGTAAAAAGGTATAAAAACATTTATTATTAAAATTATACTTAACCAATATAATAAACATTTTAAAGTGTAAATCCAGACTAAGGAAAGGAAAATATTTCGAAAAAAAAGCGCGGTTTCCAATCCCGGTACATTAAAATTAAAAAAAATATATAAGTTTTATAAAAAAATATTATATAAAAAATATTGCTAGGGTTATTCCACCATAATTTATTTATTTGTAAAAAAAGATTAACCAGCAGTGCAGTGTTGATTAACAATGAAACTTATAATACTAACACATACAATACAAAAAAAATATGTAATTGTACAACTATATAAAGGTGAAAACACAGCATGCAATTACATATTGTTTTGCTAATATCTAATGTTTAATAAAATAAAATAAGTACTAATTTACTTGTAGGCAGTTTAAGTGCTAGCCGTTAAATGATGAAACTTACTTGAGCAATGATAAAGAAATATTTTACACTCCCATGTTACTATTTTATAAAGTAATTTATATTTACTATTTTACAGAATAACATGTGGTGAAGAAAATGTGTTATTTCATTTCGTACATTTGGAATCCGAAAAGGGCATATTTATAGCACCAGTGAAGAACATCGAAGTACAAGCAAATAATGCTTTATATTCGCATATATTGAAAACTTTTAGAAATGCTAGCAAGAAAATACATGATTTGTTGCAGCATAGTATAAAGTGAGTAATATTTTATACTAGTGAGCCTCATGCGGTTTCGCTCGCCCGAACGTATTATTATATTAAAGGGGGACGGAGTTGCTCGCGTTCGTAGGACTTACCACCTAATTCTAGGCTCACCCTACACAAGACCTCTGGGAGGAAAACGAATTATTCTACTTATTTTTGCGGTTAATGACAGGTTAACGAGAGTGATATGTGTATATGTGCTCCGACTGATCCCCGGCTCTGGTACGCCGGCTAGAGGGCAAGGGAAAAAATTGTTATCGAAAACTACATATAATTGGGTGACCAGGCCTCCATGGCAGTGAATTCTACTCGAAATTTATGCAACAAGTTTCCACAGAAGCCTTTTCATTACTAGATCAAGATGTGCTTCTCTTAGCAACATGCCATGATGCCTCTAACAACAACCAAGAAGAGAAATCAAAATTATCTCTTCCTTCCGATTGACAAAAAGTTCCCTTGGCCAAGTTTGGCACAGTAGCGTCTGCTAGTGTGCCAAACTCGGCTTCTGCAGCTCGGCTTCCCAATCTGCTTTTCTCTATATTCAGTTTCTCTAATAGTATTATCCCTCTGACAAAGCAAAATTTAGAAAAGCTGTCAAAGATTTTAAGGAAAGTATTATTGATGCTCATAACGCTACAACCGAGGCTTATGTGGAAGCGAACCGAATGGCCAAGGACATAATCACGATACCGAATGGCTAAGGACATAATCACAAAAGGCAGATGGTTTTGCTGAACATGTAGCAAAAACTTTCACTTTTAATCCTTAAATAGATGGAATTGATGATTCTTATATACACAACAAACTCCAGCAACATCTGGTGATGTTGGTTGGTTGATTGGACTTCTCGTTACAACCTACACCACCAAAGACATTGCTTAAAAATATAAAAATGATGGATAACAGATAGGCACCAGGATTTGACATAATTGATTAAAAAAAGTAAGAACTATCCAAGACGATTGTATTTTTAACCAAACGTTTTAACGAAGTCATGAGAGGTAACTACTTTCCTGATTCACACTTCCATGTTTTAAAGTTTCTCAAATTATCATGATTCTGAGACTCATTTAGTCCTGTTTTACCTGTTATTTCCAAACTATAAACCGTCCTCTGAGATCGATCATGAGATGCCATTTTCATTCATATATTATTAAACTGGCTCTCTCTAGCTTTGCTGCCAAAATCGATCTCAGATTTAAGAGTGGCTTATAAGGCCTTAGTCATTTACATATATAATACATACCACTTGTCCAAATTGTGCTTGACCGCTGATACACATACACACTGATATAAGTTACGTCAACATGTAGGCTGTTCTGATAAATTAACTATCCACCACAAAGAGATTTCTTCAGTCACACCAGTAGTTCCTAAAATTAGCTAAAACCAAACCAACTCTTCATCTTTATAATACTATTATAGAAGTACAGTACGGTCCAGGAGTCATAGTGGCCCTGTAGTTAGTTGTAGTAGATGGCTGCGGAGATATATTTTTATGATTTCTCTTATTTTTAATTATTTTCTTTCCGAGTGAACAATGCGCAAAAGTTTAGAAAAATAATTTATTTATGTTGATAACAAGCACATATTAATAAATAATAACAATATTCTCTGGAACCACAACCTTGATATCTAACAAATTTCTAAAAATCATGCTGCTAGCATCTATGAAGGGTGATTTTATAAGTGTCTCAAATAAGTTGTAACAAGAGTATCAAAATTTTAATGTGACTTGATATTAAAGCAGAGCAAGCACTCTAATTATGCCTTAATAATTAGAGTGCTTGCTCATTGTGGTATTTTTACTTCACTAGAAACGAGAAACACATAGATTTTATTAACTTTTTTTGTATTTACAGATTCAAAAGAAACGAAGCTCCACCTAATCCTTTGAATAAAATTCTAGTAGCAGTCAAAGAATATGGCATGTTGTTTGAAGCTCCTTCAGAAGTATTAAGTCAATGCGGTATAAGTAAGAAGAACTGCGAACCTTTTTTGTTTTGGGTTGTGGGGTGAGTAAATATATGATTATCCATAGTATATAAAAATCCCTTTGTTCCTAAGTGACTAACGGACAACACACAACCACACAACCTAAACTACTGCGTGTAAAAACATGTTATTCAACATGTAATCTTACTAAGGAAGTGTGCACTAAGAGATGATTTCAAAATTCATTTTCTAAGAAAATACAGTGAACCTCACTAGGTTCGTATTTTTACCTTTATCTGTACTTATATGGTATTTAGCAAGCTGCGAACGGCGAACAAAGTTCCTACACCGTGAAAAGCAGTATTGAATTAATATTTTATTGCCTTTTACACAACGAAACGGTAAAACCGAATCCGAACAATGGATTTAATATACATATTCTGTTCTTCTGTCAAGTTTCATGAAAATAAGCCTTGGAAAATCCTTTTTATTAACGATTAACATAATGTTTAACTTTTCAGACGTGTTTTCAGTGAACCAGAACCGCGGGAACTATATTTATGTTACCACGAATCTGTGCCGCAAGATCTAATGGAAATCGCATATTTGCTTTCATATTTAGAATAAGTTTTAATTTAAATTTTATACAATCAATCAGTACCCTTTTGTAGTTTGCTTCATAGATCTTATCTTTCTATCTTATCTTATTGTCTATTTGTTTTAAAAAAATATTTGTAATTAAACCTTATATTTAAGAATGTATCATGATTTTGTAATATAATATAGATTAGGTTTAATTTGTATTAAGCAAATTTAAACAGTATTATTTGTGCATTTTATTAATTACTTAAGTAATACTCAAGTGATATTTTAACCGTCCATGCATAAAGTTTTATTTTAATAAACTTTAATTATTGTGAATTTTGCTGTTTTATTTTTCTCATATCGCTTATCATAAATATTTTATAGGAACGCAATAATTACTTATTATAATTACCTATTGCGTTCCTGTGAACAAAACCGAAAACAGGATATTTCTTATAACCAAAAACAATAATATGGCATGACTACGATATTCCAAAAAAAAACATTTAATTAGCTTCACGCTGTATCCCGCACACAGCAGGGTAGGCAGAGGGAACCTAGTGTTAAGACACTCCGTTCCCCACTTTCTGCCGAATTCTGGAGGCATTGCGTGTTGGGTGGCAGAACTCAACGCCGCGCTTAACTATAAATTTAAGTAAATATTTCATCTCCTCGAGTGGGGATCGAACCCACAATCAGTCGGTTTTGCAGTCACACCTCGTGCCGCTGCGCCACGACCGGCCTCAAATTCATTTTAATCTACAATATTCAGTCCCCGAGGCGTAAGTTTAGCTTTATATTAGTGCGACTGTACTTTACACAAATAGTGTAGGTGTAACGACGGCTTGAAGCATATCTTGCTTGGTTTAATACTGGATTTTGTGCATTTTTTTTTGTTGTGAGAGATGATGAAAATGCAAGTCCGATGAAGAAGAATTGATATTTTTGTGTTTAATATTTTTTTAATGATGTCTAAGAAGAAATTTAATTTTAATATTTTTCTGAGTCGATTTTTGGTAATTCCTCACACAAATCCAAAGCTCAACTTATGCCTCGTGGCCTCGTGACTATATTTTTACAGATACCAATAAATACAAATTTTCTTCTTCTATTCAGGAAATAGATGTAATACCATACCAACCATGTAGTACCAACATAAGCAACTTTGTAGTCGTTGACAAGGACAACATGGCTACTTCAAAAGCGTGTGTAGCTTAGGCGGAAACACTAGTCTATCAATTTTACAATTTTTCATGACTATTTTAAAAAAAAATCTTTTACTGGACAATATTTAAAATAATTATATAATGTTTAATTTATTAATTTCGCTTGATTTCTTTGTGTTTAAAAAATACCACCAAACAACTTATTTAGTGTCTCAATTGAATTATTATTAGCATACCATAGACAAAAAACTATAAAAAACACTTCCGTTAATCGCTTCTTTTTACGATTGGCAATTGACATTACCAGCTAGAGATTTATCT
>DWQW01012336.1:0-10886 GCA_018249695.1 Heliconius erato demophoon | reverse complement strand
ACACCAGAGCGAAGAAATGGAAATATAAATTTAAGTAAATATTTCATCTCCTCGAGTGGGGATCGAACCCACAACCAGTCGGTTTTACAGTCACACTTCGTGCCACTGCGCCACCACTGGCCTCAATTATAATGAACGAATTTAAAATAATCCATCGCTACAAATACTTTCTAAGTAACATAGTTAAAGTACTAAATCATAAATATGCGTGATGCATATCCAAATATACAATGCGAAAAACGAACTAACTGAGAGTGTTCTCTTTGAATGCATATTATTTGGTTCAGTATTTCGGTCATTTCAGTAACTAGAAATGTTAATGTATCGATGCTATTAGTAATTTGAGGTGAATAGAAAACTAACAATGTTATAGTTATAGAATTTTAAAAGAATCTGAATAAATCTGGTACGCCACAAAATATTCGTTCGTACGGATGTATTGTGGGATACCATACTATTAATACTGTTAAATTATTCCAATAATACTAAAATATTTAATAAGTATAACTTCTTCATCATTTTAAGCATGGTGTTGCAAAGCTATAATTAAATATTATTCGTGTGTTCTTATATGATAGCTTTCTAGCTTTACTCCGAATCCCGCATCTTCCAAGGTATACAAAGGTTCCCAGTGTTAAGACACTCCGTCACTTATCGCGCAATTTTCAAGACATCGCCTGTTTTGTCTAGTAACTTTAGCTAGGAAAGGAAAACATTTTATTAGCCTGGGTGGGAATCAAACCCACAATTATCGTGTTAACGATCAGACACTGACTGACTGTCAATGCCGCTACCCCACGACGGTGTTATATGAGCGACTTAATTAAAATTAAATGTTTTGTATCTAGTGGTATTAAATTATTCTCTTGTAAAATATACTTTAATATCAGCAAAATCAAAATAGGTGAAGCTAAAACTCGATATTTCCAAAACGATTAAACTAATCGCAGTTTGTACATGTTACATTAAATTAAAGTTTAGCGTCCGTCCTTCTAAAAAATTACATAAAATACCGAAAACTACTGGATGGAACCGAATAAATTTTAGCATGGTAATAGTTCTAAGCCTAGTGAAACTTAAAACGTAGTTTTCGTCATTCAAGTACAAAAAAAAAAGTATAATATTAGTGGATTTTTTCTTTTCAATGATTTATATTTCCTTTATTTATGTCGACATGTTTTTAAGTGTGGCTTAATTTTTATGGCAAATATTAGATATTAGAATATTATAGACGTAAATGCGGGAACAGGGCCGCCATTTTAGTACACGGTAATCTTTTAAGGAATATAATTATGTATTATAGTTAAAAAATATAAAGAATGTATCATTCCTCTATAACCACGGACCACTTTTATATCACTTTTATATCAACCATGGACCACTATGCATATATATAATAAAAATTAACCGTGATAATCAAATGAAAACCTCACCATCCCTAGTCTTAAAATTAAAATCGTTCGCGGACCATATTTAGGCTTGTGCGGACCACTGGCTGTGCCAGGCCAGACCAGTGCTCTATAGAATAAATTATTCTATATTGTGTCATAAAAAACAAGCATTTTTTTTAATTACTATCAATAAAACAATGTCGATGCTAATAAGGTATTATAGTGTAATTTTGAACACTGAATATTTTTCCGCCGATATGATAATTAATTGATGAAAGATATAGACATATATATGGAAATAAATGCCTAAAATATGCTTTTTTCATATGTTATAATAACTACTGGTATATATTAAACAAAAAATACTATAAATATTAAATATTCCCAATTATATACGTGTCAGAGTCGTGGCTCAGGCAGGCAAGGGTGTGATTGTAAGGCGACGCTGTGGGATCGATCGCTGTCGATCGCTACTAGGCAGACTGATTTAATATTTATTAATATTTTCATTTCTTCGCTCTGGCGCCAAGGCGCGGCGTTGAATTCTGCAACTCAACACGCCAACACCTGTGCCGATGTTTTGATACCATTGTTTAGAAAAACATGGCACAATCACTTCTTTATAGCCAACATCAAATTCGGACAATGCCCACGTTGTAAATGAAATAAATTTCGCATCTTTAAACAAATTTTTGAACCTCCTTTTCTTAACCGCTTAAGTGGTTGTTTCGATTTTACCACCCTATTCTTTTTCAAATTATCAGTTTAGAAATGACCGTCGTCATTTTCGTACAAACCCTTGACAAACGTAGACGGCCAATCTTTTCCTGTCACAAGCAGGGAAGGTTTCATTGTAACTAATAACAGCCCGGCACAATCATTTGACTAACACCAACCGTATGAAACTCCAAAAAATTTCAAATATATTGGCGAAACTAAGAAAACAGAATTAAATTAAAAAAAACGTATAAAAACTATAAATTCAAAATTCATTTTGTTTATCTTTAATTGTAACAGTATTTATGGTCAGACTAAGTAAATTGAATACCTACCAGTGGGTTCAAATAAAATATTAGGTGTCACGAGAAACTATAATTTTTAATTATAAATATAAAAGAGCCCACAATACCTTAGGGGATCACGTTACTACCTTTTTTCATTATATAATCAATTTGAAACTTTTGCAGGCACACGAATATTGTATAGATATTGTGTAGTACCATATTAGTTATACACTAACATATTATTGACTTAATTAGATAAACTTAATTAGACCACGGAAAAATTTATCGGACACTCTTAAGAATATATATACACGAATATATATACTTAATAGATTGGATAGATATATGGAACAATCTAAGATTGGGCGTTAATCGATTTAAGTGCACTTTTATATCTTAGCAAACTTCCCGTAACATTTATTTCAATCGGTTCATAAATAAAAAAGATAAACACATCATAATGTTAAATATTTTCACAGTAGTATTTACAGCTTCTGCATATATTTTACGTCAAAAACTTTTGAAATACTTCCTAACTTAGCTTCACGCTGTATCCCTAGCGGGTAGCCAGAGCGAATGGAGCGCCATTCTGTGTATCTGTTCATTGCGGCTTCGATCAGCTTAACTGATTTCACATATCCTGTGAAAAGATCACATCTCAACAGCATTATCCTTTCATTCAACTTCTATCTAAAACGGGAGATAACTGTGTAGGATGGTGGTGAGATTCATGAAATAAAAAAATAAAGCATAGATGTCATGGAGTCGTTTTGTTGGCAATAAAAATACAGTATTTTATTTATAGTACATTTATTAAAATTGTCAACACCATAAAAACATTAACTGTTGAAAAAATATTAACATCATACAGTTTAATATCAATGAGATGCGGCTTACTCACGTGCGGTCGCTGGACAAGCGTGCGAATGTAAACGCGACGTTTGTGGGTTTTATTGCCACTCGGGGAAATAAAAGATATTTTTACTTCCTCTGGTAATGAGCGAAGTGACTAACGAGAAAAGTGCGGCGTTAAAGTATATCACTCACAGAATACAATTACAATACAAAAAAAAATTAAAAAAAATTAAATTAGCTTCAAGCTGTATCCCGCACACAGCAGGGTAGGCAGAGGGAACCTAGTGTTAAGACACTCCGTTCCCCACTTTCTGCAGTAAATATTTCATCTCCTCGAGTGGGGATCGAACCCACAACCGGTCGGTTTTGCAGTCACATCTTGTGCCGCTGCGCCACGACCGGCCTCTAATTACTATACAATTTGCGGGAATATATATATATATATATATATATATATATATATATATATATATATATATATATACACATATACAGGGTGGAAGTGTAAACACCACATTAAATTAAACCACAGTTTTAAATACTCTATAAAAGCCTAATATAAATCAGTAAGTAAAATAAAGTTTTTGTACTGTAATCCTTAATCTAGTGTATAGTACAGCTTGTATGTAATCTATATGTTACCGGCAATCTGTATACTTCAGGTACTCTATATAAAAGACGCAGTGGACCGGAATGAAGGAGTTGTAGCGGTGTTTCGGAATATTGCCAACGCTGTCAATTTCATTTCCTGGCAATGCAACAACTCATCCACCATCGAGTGCTTTCATATCTGGTATCTTAAGATACATGACATTTTAAAAATGAATGCGACCTCAGATCAACTAGGAATCTTTAATAGTCCCTATTCTATATATAAATACAACTCCTTTGCGCTTTATGAATTCTTTCAGTAATTTTATCATATGAAATATTATTCCAGTATTCTTATTGGATTTTCTACATATCTTTCTGGGAATACAATTCAATAACGCTCTATTGAAGGTATATTATTTTCTATAAGAATCTTTCGACTTCCAACGGAATTAAGGCACACTATACTAACTATATCTTAAACTTAAATTCAAAAGCGTTATCTGTATTTAATTTGTACAAAGGTACCACCACTCTTATCGCAAATTAGTTTGTTATCATAAAACGTCAATTCGTGAATTTATTGCAAATATAAACGAACGAGGCCTATTACGTATTTGAGGCTAGTCGTAGCGCAGGTACACTAAGTGTGACTGTAAAACCGACTGGTTGTGGGTTCGATCCCAACTCGAGGAGATGAAATATTTACTTAAATTTATATGTCCATTTCTTCGCTCTGGTATCGAGGCAAAGCGCGGCGTTGAGTTCTGCCACTCAACACGCAATGCCTCCAGAATTCGGCAGAAAGTGGAGAACGGAGTATCTTAACACCAGGTTCCCTCTGCGTAACCTGCTGTGTGCGGGATATGGCGTGAATCTGATTTATTTATTTTATTTATAGACAACCAGTTATTTTTTTTTTAAATATAGGTACTACAGGGCAGACGTATCGTTCCAATTTAGTGGAAGGGCGTTTATTTTTAAACTGGATGGTATTTTATTAAAAAAACTCTCCAATGGAAAATGTTTTCAATTACATACAATATAATAGATCGGGCCAAATGTATTTTCATATTTTAAATTTATTATTAGTAATCAAACCTCTTTGGCTGTACTGAATGTAACTGACCGATTTTAATACCATTACATGTGACATTCTGAATATGTTTAGTGCATCATTAAAAAAACAACTAGTTCTCGCTATTTTTATTTTGTTTTTCAAGCAAGCAAAATGAACGTATGTGACGAAGAAATTCGGTATATTTTAAAGTTTTGTTACAAAAAAGGTAAAATGCGACGAACCCGGAGCGAATAAAATTTGTGCGGTTTACGGACCTAATGTGGTATCAATAAGAGTAGCACAAATGGTTCAAGCGTTTCAAGTCTGGAAATTTTTGTGTGGAATCTTTTACACAAAAATTTCCAGAGGTTCGCTCTGGACGCCCTGTCACAAATAAAATCTGTGCGATTTTTGAGAACGTGCAGCAAGATCGACATATTTATAGCTACGACATTGTTGAAGAACTGGATGTTGATCATAAAACAGTTTTACGAAAGTTTGGGTACAAGAAAAAACTTGACATTTGGGTACCCCATGATCTCACTGAGAGAAACCTAATGCAACGTGTTTCCATTTGTGAATCTTTGTTAAAACATAACAATTTCAAACTATTTCTTAAACAGTTGATTACGAGTGATGAAAAATCTGTGACTTACGATAAGAATGTGCGACAAAGGTCATAGTCGCATGGACAAGCCCCACAGACAGTGGCGAATTCCGGTCTGAATCGTAACTAAGTGATGCTATGTGTATGGTGGGATTGGAAAGGAATCGTCCACTATGAGCTTTTGCCACAGGGTAAAACTATCGATTTTGACCTCTGTTACATCTTACCCCTAACAAGGGGCAAGTTGTAACTAGTTTTATTTTTTACAAAAGTTAATTTTATATGAAACATAATAACAATTTCATTAAATTAGATTAAATACTCAAATACCATAAACATGTACACAAAAAATAACTAGAATATGTAGAGTTTTGAAAATATAAGAATATTCATAAAAAATATTACAGAAAGCCCCAGTCTCCCCTACTTATTACTAAATATAACAAGTTAACAATAGGTAAAAGACACCTTTTAAATTTATCTTTAGCCATAATATGTCTTATTGATTTGTAGTCCACTACAAATCAATAACTATAGAAACAAAATAGAGCGGTCTACATTCTCAGTAGTTATGTATGTAAAATACCAGTATCTGAAATTAAAATGAAATCAAATTAAATCAGCTTTACGCTGTATCCTGCACACAGCAGGATAGGCAGAGGGAACTTAGTGTTAAGACACTCCGTTCCCCACTTTCTGAAATGAAATGAGCTGAAATGTTAGAATTATATTCGTATAATAAAAATATTACAATAACCTTACTCCCTTGCCTTTTCGATGCTCTCGTAGACTTTTGAAACGATATAAGACTGAATTGAAATTGAATTGACGTTATTTATTGTCCAAGGACTAAACATAAAACTAAAATTGTGAAAAAAATTACTTATAACGATATATGTTTTTTATATATTTTATGTGGACCGACAAAGCACAATCCAATGCCTTTGTCATACAAACGGACGGACGGACAGACGGTCAACAAATAGGCTCGGATCGATGGTTGCGTCGACAAGGACTGCGTCACCACAAACTTACATTACAATCTTATACTAACCCTCTTAACATTACACAAAAATTAAAACTGCATAATCTGACGCTTTATGAGGTCAAAAATAGACATTTCGACGTACCATAATAATTAAATAATATTTTTTTCGTTGACTGTAGCATCCTTCAATATAAGATTAAACTATTTACAGATATTCTGATAAGGTGAAATTCTTAAATTGTATGTTAATGTATACTATGATATCGCAAGTCAATATTCAATTTAAACAAATTGCTTTTTCAAGCCCAACGCATACCAACACTTATCGTTGGCTAACCAGCCAGTGTCACATCGTTCTAAAAGTAGCAACCATTTATTTTTAACTAGAGTAAATTTAGTTTTATAGGCCAAATCTTCATAAATGCGCATTACGTTTATACAATATATTTTTGTTGCTTTTCAAGAAAAAAAAACTAATTCTTGTCTACTGCGTAATATTTTGTTTTAATAGATTTTTTTTTTGTTTCAGAAAATAGATGACAGATCATCTGTGCTTTCTGACGATTCCGACGACATGGGTAAATATATACTTTCAATACTTTTAATATATAATTTGGAAATAAAATAAATATTCAAATAATGATACTAATATAATAATAGTTTATAATAATTATTTAAATTATCAATTTTACCTTTAAAATTGATAATTTAAAATCTTGACACAAAAAGCTCCAAAAAGAATTTGTAAATTTTATTTTATAAAACAACAAAAAAAGAGTTGATAATCTTCTAAGGAACGAACATATTTTCTTTCTTGGCTGAGAGCAATCGATTAAACCACCTCTCAAATAAAAAAAAACTAGATCAAAATCGATTCATCCGTTTGGGAGGTGCCACAGGCAGACCTAAGAAAACTGAGGAGTTTTATAAATTTGAGGAGTTGTGTATGCGTGATACATACACAGCACAGGCACGTAAAATCTATAACACCCCTCTGTTTTCTTCGAGGATTATAATGTTGCAGTGCTGCCATAACATATCAGTAGACGTGCTTATAGCTAAATATAATAAAAAAATATTTGTAAAAACAAAAACCCCGACTACATAAAACTAAAAAGAAAATAAACAAGCCTAAAAGTCTATTAGGATTAACAGCCTGGACCTCTTTAAATTACGAAGAGTTCCTAGTAAATATTTTATTGATTAAAGAATTACTTATAGGTCCCGACTGTTAATCCTATTAAACTTTTGGTCTTGTTTATTTTCTTTTTAGTTTTTTGCAGTCGGGGTTTTTGTTTTTACAATTTTTTTTTGTTTTCCACTTTTTTAGTAGAATTTATTATGGTAATGATAATCATGGTATACTTTTTTGAAATCCTCGTGTTGAGCTCTTGAATTTGATATCCCTATTATGGTATTCGAAGCGATTTTTTTTTTCACTGAGTCCAATGGCGTCCCACAGCCGACGTGATTGTTTTTTTTAACATCACCTATCTAAGAACACTTGGGCTGCTAATACGAATCTAACGATACCTCAATTAAGTAAACCCGATCAGCGGTTTTGGAGATATAAAGAATTAGAGGTAATAAAGAATATTACGTACATACAAGATACGCTCGAAAAACATAACCCTTCCTTAGCAGTCGGGAACAAGTTAACAATAGTTAAAAAACCCCTTTTAAATTTCTCTTTGGCTCGACTACCACGATCAAGAAACTGCCCCATAGTATTTCTTATTGATTTGCAGTCTACCACAAATCAATAACCATAGAAACACGGAGGGGTCCACCTTCTCTGCAGTTATGTATGTAAAATAATTATATCTGAAATGTTGGAATTTTTGTTCCTATAATAAAAATGTCACAATAACTTTACTACCTTTGTAAAAGTAAATTATATTCTTGTACCTATATGATTGAATTGAAATTGAATTGTCATTATTTATTGTCTCTTGAATAGTTATTTTACGTGGGATCAAAATTAAATATTGTACTTTTATACTTTTTTACAGGAAGTTATATTTTATTAGGCATAAATAAATATAAAGTTAAGTTTTAAACGAGCAACTGTTGAAATTTCTGCTGAATCTTCAACGATGAACTTCTTAGTTAATTTTTAATTTGCTAGTAGCTTTCGATAGCATTGGTAAACAAGTTTATTTTCACCCGACTGCGCGATGCAAAGGAGGATTTATCAGTCCATAATTGTATGTATATATAATAATGAGTAATGATAAAATGCCTATGTGTTCTCCGTGACTCTCTTTATCGGTCAGTCAGATCAGTTTAGCTGTTTAGATTAGCCCGCAGAAATATAAAGACAGACACACAAAAATTATAAAATTAAAAATATAATTTATATTTAGGTATAGGGTAAATAACCATATTAAAATTTAAAATTAAATCACTTTCATGCTGTATCCCGCAAAGTATAGGTTAGGCAGAGGAAACTTAATTTTAAGACACTCCGTTCCCCACTTTTCACCGAATTCTGGAGGCATTGTGTGTTGAGTGGCGGAACTCAACGCCGTGCTATGCCTCGACACCATACCGAAGAAATGGAAATATACATTTAAATAAATATTTCATTTCCTCGAGTGGCGATCGAACAAACCAGTCACGTGTACAGTCACATTTTGTGTCCTTGCATCACAAGTCTTCTAAGTACTCTTGGCCTCTAAATAGCTTTGAAATTTCAAAAAACACACGGTGATTTTGAAATTACAAACAGACTCTTATTAATAAAAGATGGATATACGGTGTCGTGGATTTTTTTTAGTACTAATGAAATTAAATATTTTAATATAAAGCTAACTAAGAAGTTCACCGCAATGATTGAATAACCTATATAACTCTTGAGGAATGCAAAAAAGCTCGGTACAGCGTATGCCTATTTATTAAGGATAACCTAACTATTTTTGTATTTTACAAATAAAAATAAAAAAAGACAAAGGAATCATTTTGGAACTATTTTCAACAACACAGTATTATTACTTCCTTATATTTATGTTCAAATTATTTCTCTTAAAAAATGCAGAAAAAAGTGATAAGGATAAGTCCTTATTATGATTTTGATGAATCCCTATCTAAATCAATTATTTAAAAATGTATATTAAGGCTGTTTATGGAGAAGTAAAATATTTTTAAGTCTACACATCAGAAACGGTTTTAAAATAAAGAAGAGCTAACAAATATTGACATCATATTGCAAACCAATCTATGGAACAATACTTATAATCAATAGGTAAGTAGTCAAGCATCAACAGACGTTATATTTTAGTATGTCCAAAATAAATATTCTTCAAAAAGTTACGTTTATGTAACCCATGTACTTATATTATATAATAAAATAAATAATCATGTAGTTTAAGCGGCCGAAGTCGCTAGTTTCTTATAATTTAGCTTTGTTTACTTATAGTTCTTTAGATACAAGCTCTTTCATTTTAACATATCAATGGAAAATGCCTAACGCCTTCATTACTTCACCTCCATTATTTCTTATAGCTTAGCTGGACCGTTATGGTTATTCATAAGATGTTCCAGATCATCAACTCCAATATGTCACCGCAATATGCTTATCACGCTCAACAACTTTTGTTAAAGCGGTATTTTATTATTTCGTATAGTTTAGCTGGACTATTATGGTTACTCATGAGATGTTACAGATATTCAATTTCAATATGTATTTCAACCGCAATCCTCAAGTGAGAATGGAACCCACTATCTATCGCATTTACAGTGGCACGCTTATTCCCCTGCGCCACGATTGGCCTCACTTTTGTTTATGTGTATAGGTATAGGTAAATCGTAGTTTAAATCTTCGGATTTTTTTAGATTTTTCGCTAAAATTGTCGTATTTAAAAGAAAAATGTTTGTTTTTGAACATGAAGCAAATGATGTTAGCCCTATTGGCCTTTACAAGCGACACCAGGAAGAGGGAAAAGGGTAAGTACTCTGTCTGAGAAATTGCGAGAACTACGTGTTTGCTTGAGAGGATATCAACAACTACGATCGGGCTCCCCTTGCGGGACTCGAACCTCAGCTTGCGGCCGTAAATCGGACTGGAATCGTTTCTAAGATTAGCGTTACACACACACAAACGGACAAACAGGCAAAGGAAAATAAAAAACATTTTTTGGGTTCGATTACATTGATAAATCCAATAATAGTTTTTCAGATATATCTTCCATGGCAGTGACAGACAACGATCCGTTACGATTTTATTATAAGTATACAAAAAAAAATTAAATTAGCTTCACGCTATATCCCGCACACAGCAGGGTAGGCAGAGGGAACCTAGTGTTAAGACACTCCGTTCCCCACTTTCTGCCGAAGTCTGGAGGCATTGCGTGTTGAGTGGCAGAACTCAACGCCGCGCTTAACCTCGACA
>DWQW01012335.1:0-10886 GCA_018249695.1 Heliconius erato demophoon | reverse complement strand
TATATATATATATATATATATATATATATATATATATATATATATATATATATATATATACATATATATATATATATATATATATATATATATATATATATATATATATATATATATATATATATATTTATACCCATATATATATATATATATATTCTGTAAAACCCGGAGCTCAACGCCGCGCTTTGCCTTGACTCCAGAAAATTTTGATTTCTTCGTTCTGGTGTCGAGGGCAAAGCGAGGCGCCGAGTTTCGCAACTTAACACGCAATGCTTCCAGAATTCGGTAGAACGTGGGGAACGGAGTGTCTTGGTACTAGGTGCCCTCTGCATACCCTGCTGTGTGCAGGATGCAGAGTGAAGCTGATTTTATTTATAAACATAATAACACGACGTTTTGAAACACGTAGATTTAATTTTATTCTTACAAAAGAATGATTGTCTTTATATGTCATAATATGGTGAGATAAATAATTTTCATAAATTACTCTTGTAACCGATTTTTTCTCTTAAATAAATCACAATATTTATAAAATATTATCCAACAAATTCTTACTAGCAGATGCTATAAATGCGGCCAAAATGGTGTCCATGACGCCATCTATTATGCAAGTTGCGGGCTTATAATATATCTGAAAATAATTTATCATTTAAATAAGTATTTACTTTTGTAAATATTATTTAAAATGTCAATTTATTAGAAATAATAAAATGTATAACGTGTATGATTGCGGTGTTGAGTTCCGCCACTCAACACGTATTGCCTGCCGAATTCAGCGGAAAGTAGGAAAAGGAGTGTCTTGACACTACCTCTGGCTACCCTGCTACATGTGGGACACAATGTGGAGTTTCAAAAATATTATAACGTTTTTTATACATACATGGTGAAGAAAAATTATACCATAAATAGGCGATTTGTAGACATCAAAGAATGGATAATCTACATTGGTGGGCAATATAGCAAAATTCTCTGTGAATGGCATTATAATAGCAACTGTAAATGAAAACGATAATGTAATTAAAAACAATGTAATGTAAGAAAATCTAGCACAGAACTTTGTAACTAAATAAATATTTATTTAAATGTTATAGCACTATGTATATATATATAACTATATTTTATTTAGCGATCTAGTCGTGGCGGAGGGGCACAAAGTGTGACTGTAAACGCGAGGTTGTGATTTCGATTCCCACTCGAGAAAATGAAATATTTATTATTTTTAATTTCTTCGCTGTGGAGTTGAGGCAAACGCGGTGTTTAGTTCCACCACTCAACACGCTATGCTTCCAGGAAATGAGGAACAGAGTGTCTCAACACTAAGTCTCCTCTGCCTATCTTGGTGTATCTAGGATACAGCATGAACTATGTAAAAGAAATAAAAAAGATCTCTTTACCCATCACCGCTCCGACACACATAGTGGAATAGCAGGTCATTATGAAACGCGCTGTTACAATGCTTCTTCTTAGAATCACCCTGTGCTCCCTCTCCTCTGGCTTGAACTCATCACAATGCAAAAAATTCAATAGCTTCAAGATTTTTCTCTTATTCAACCAGAATACAGCGACTTTGAAATATGTATACATTTCACTAAGAAATAAATACAATCTAAAAACAAAAAATATATTGACCAAAAGGTATATTATGTAATACCGAAAAATCTAATATCAGAAGTTACGTAACATTAATTAACTTACCCCTCAGCGATATCCCCGATATTTTCCTGTCGCCTCAGTAAGTAAACAATCTCACCAAAACAAGGCAAGAAGCATACAAGAAAAAGTACCAGAATCGTATATATAAATTGGAACCAGAACCAGATATTCGTAGGTATAAAATTGTAGTACCACATCCCATAAAATTTGAGCCAATAAATATGAATGGCGTGGTATAAGCGAGGGTTCAGATCATCCCATGGATCGATCACTCCATATGGAAGATAAGGTTTTAGGATGTGAAATATGTGATTTCTTTGTAAATGGTTCCTCATTTTCAACACGTCAAAGCTGTGACAGTGTTGCTGTAGCCATTGTTGTTTGATACAAAAAAGATGGATGTCTATTTTAATTAATCCTTGTTATACTGTTAAGTGTCGGCTCTCTTATGTTGCATACTAATATAAATATGATTTAATTTACAATATAAATAGTTTTGATTGAGTTATATCCACCAAAAACTGTGCTGGTATTAGGGTATTTTATAATTATTATTGCTATTTATGTTATAGCTTCAAGCTGTATCCCGCATGTAGCAGGTTAGGCATAGGAAACCTAGTGTCAAGACACTCCGCTCCCCACTTTTCCTCGAATTCAGAAAGCATTTCGTGTTGATTTACGGAACTCAACACCGCGCTTTGTCACATCAGAGCGAATTAATAAAAATATGAAATAGTTCGTTTCCTCGAGTGGAAATCGTACCCCAACCTATCGTATTTACAATCACATTTTGTGCCCCCTGCACCATGACTGGCCACAATTCCCATATTTAATCATTGATAATAATAATTAAAGTAGTATGCAAGACTATTAGTGCGGCAATGTGGCTCGAAATTGGCGCAGCTTATTTAAAAAAGCAAATATAAGAATCCTCTGCAAAGAAAAACTTAATGCAGAAAACTTAACGATGCCCTTTAATAAGAACATAAAAATATTATATAAAATTATGATGTATATATCACGATAGTATTTTTTATTTAATTGAACGCTGTATAAAAATGCATATTAGATTTTATGATGATTATTAGATTTAAGTATATGGGTTCAAGGTGTAACCTTCAGTTCCACCTTAAACATCCGCAATGCTTGCAATTTTAGCTTTAAGCATGAGCTGAGTTACAGTTTTGTCATAATTTTAAGTTCTTATAAATTGAAATATGCCTTCTATATTTTCCATGGCAATAAATGTTACATTTATTTATTTAAAAACAACAAACGATACAATATCAATTTTTTCTCAATCGAGTATAATAATTTAGGCGCTTTTCATAAGTGCTGCTTGTTCTTGTGAAAAGCGCCTAAATTATTATACTCAAAAAGTGATTAGTGAATGCTCACTCCATTTTTCACTTCTAACACTTACTATGGTAATTAAACAAATTTAATACAACATCACCCACTCCCTATTCGCCTTAAAAAGGGTTGATTTAATATGTCTCTGAAAGCAATTATTATAATTACCTTGGAAATCTAATTATTAGATAGAGGAAAATGTAGCGCTCTCTTAAATATGGATAATTGTATTTTCAAAGAGCTTCTTGGAAATTCATAATTTTCGGGCTAAATACAAAACAATTTCTTTTCATAAACATTGTGAAGTAACAAGAAAACTTAGTAATTCACTTTTTCCCAACAAAGGCTTTTAAGCTTTGATGTAAGTCTTACTGTTCTTTAGATCAATTTGATATGCGTAAAGGTTTCACAGCTGTGATTTTGCCCTTTTTTTCATATTTAATTTCAAATTTCGGTCATTTTATTTGTAGTTGTGACGTAATAGGTAAATGTCTGAATGTATAGGCGAAAGGTAGGTAAAAATAAATAAATAAATCAGCTTCACGCTGTATCCCGCACACCGCAGGGTAGGCAGAGGGAACCTAGTGTTAAGACACTCCGTTCCCCATTTTCTGCCGAATTCTGGAGGCATTGCGTGTTGAGTGGCAGAATTCAACGCCGCGTTGGTCCTCGACACCAGAGCGAAGAGGGGATCGATCCCACAACCAGTCGGTTTTATAGTCACACTTTGTGCCCCTACGCCATACAGCGTGCTAAAGTAATTTGATAATAAAATAAATTAATTATTACATTTAGATTATCTTTACTCAACTTGTGAGAGATATATGTTTACAAGAAAAATCTGACGGTTTTAAAATGTTATGATTTGCATAATAGTATTGCACGTATTTCTATACAAGGGAATTATAATGAAAAATTCTCTTTGCGTTCTGAATACAAGAACACTCTGTATAATTTAAAAAAAAAAGGAAAAATCATTCAATACATCTATTAGTTTCTATACTCCTTATTATATAGATATATGTATATTAATATATATCAGAATTAATAGAAAATTTGAGGCCAGTCGTGGTTCGATCCCCACTCGAGGAAATGAAATATTTTTTTAAAATTTATATTTCTGTTTCTTCGCTCTGGTGCCAAGGCAAAGGGCGTCGTAGAATTCCGCCACTCAACACACAATGATTTATTAATATTATAAAAAAAAGGAAAATATCTATTTTTTTTTCAAAGGCACAGCAAAAAAGAACCAAGAATTAAAAACATTCATGATGTCAGTATAGCTCACAACTCTTCCAAACATCCGCCGCTAAGACAAGTGGTCTATTTCCACGCGATACAACGCTATTAATTAGGCAACGCATACGGCCCCGAAGATTGCTATCTGTCAGCGAACACGCGACTGCATGCTCCACTAACCGCCTCAGACGCACTACGAATAAACAGATCACGATAAGAAACCACAGTGTAATGTTGTAATTGAGAGATATAATACTTTTTTTTTATTTATTTAGCTTCACGTTGTATCCTGTACTTAGCAGGGTAAGCAGAGGGAACCTAGTGTTGAAACATTCCTTTCCTATTAAGATAATTTCGGTCTGTCGCCACTTTCTCCGACGAATTCTCAAGGAATTGGATGTTGAGTTGTTGAACTCTCCGAGCTTTACCTCGTTACCAAAATATTTAACATTTCTTTCCACTAAGTGGGAATCGAACCCACAACTATCGCGCTTACAGTCGTACGCTTGAACCCATGCCCTAAGACGATGTTAAGGATCTGTTCGAAACTAAGTAAATCTATTAAGAACGTATCAATAATATAATATTGAAACATATATTAGTAGTACTAAATCACAATTTAATTTAATCAGCTTAACGCTATATTGTAATCTGTGTTCGGAAGTAGTAGTAGTATCTTAACACTAGTTTCCCTCTCTCTAAAGGAAACCTAGTGTTAAGACACTACTTTCCCCACTTTCCGCCGAATTCTGGAGCCATTGCGTGCTGAGTGACGGAGCTCAACGCCTGCCTCAACGATGCCTAAAAGCAAATGGAACGTAAATTACATTTGTACGTATTCATATATAATATGTACATAACATATAAGATAGAAACTGGTAAGTTGAAACGCTTGCCAGTTAGCTAAAACGACACACGTGCTTCTGCCTGTCTTGTACGTGACCATTGTGGTTGACATACCAGTCTTTCTCCTATTTTAGGGATAAAAATGAAATGTCCAGCCAGCTGCCTTGTCCTTTTTCATTAGACATTTCAACATTTTTTAAAATGGTATTCCACACTAAATAAAGAAATATATTTAGTAAAACGTATAACAATTTTAAAATAGCGGGACTCAAATTCAAAGTTAGAACCTGATATGGATTTTTCTTAGTGATAGCGCTCCTGAATATATTTGCTTTTACTCGTATATGCCATTTAATAAATTACCATAATTAAATTCATTTTTAAACAAATAATAAATTCTTTTTAACATCTTAATGTTATAGTGTGAATGTATAAAAAAATAATTGCAAGAGTAATCATAAAATATATTTAAATATTATTTTTTCTTTAAGTTCACTGGTGTCGCGATATATCAAAAGATTTGGGTTACTCAATGACAGATGAAATCTGTTTTATTTAACCACTTTAAATAAATTAAATTATTTATTTTATTCAGACCAAATATTAAAGAGAAATTAAATTTTAATGAAAAGAGAGGCATGTCCTCTCTTTTCATTAATAATAATATTAATATATATAGCTAATATTTAAATTATTAATTATCTGTAACTAAACAGTCATGAATTCTGCCACTCAACACGCAATGCCTCCAGAATTCGACGGAAAGTGCAGAACGGAGTGTCTTAACACAAGGTTCCCTCTGCCTAGCTTGCTGTGTGCGGGATACAGCGTGAAGCTGATTTCTTTTCTATCTATTGTAACAAATTATTATTGTTATCTTTACATTATTTTTATAACTTTTTCTTAGAATTAAGGTGATAAGCGAGTGTTTAAAAAAAAACGCAAATTACAATATATATCTTAGTAGTTAGTTATCTTCGTATTTATTGTAATTTGTGAATAAGTTCAATCTAAAGTTAGAAGTTAGAAGTGCATTATTTACATTATACCATAAAAGTATTTAAATTCTTTCAGTAAAGTAGTAAGCAATATACTTATCGAACAACTACTTCAGTGACATAAAAATACAAGAGGAATTTGATGCAAATGCATTGTGCACAAGAAAGAGGTTGCTTTTAGAATATTAAAGTCGAGGTGTTTGCTGCGCTTTTGCGATATTAATAACTTATGTTTTGAGTAGCGACTCTTATAGACAAACTATTATTTCTGTGCCTAAGTAAAACGAATAGGGCTTATATAAATTGTTGTATGATTTACATATTAACAAAAAAAATGTTTTATTGCATTCATAAATATTTTGAAGGTTAATAATATGAATCTACAGTAGATTCGTTCGTTCAGAGTTCTGTAGCTCAATGGATAAAAACTGAACCCTTATAGACTCACTTTGTTATCACTTTTTATATCTATCTATTAGTCTGTCAAAACCATTTATCACTTTCTATATTTATTTATTTAGCTTCACGCTGTATCCCTAGCGGGGTAGTCAGGGAGAACGGAGAGAGAAATGCTACGGTCTATCACTTTCTTTATTTTTTTCTTCACACTTGCAAAATCAGGTCAGACACATCGAACTGAAATAAATAACATATATCCAGGTCTACGATCCCTTGGAGCACAGAAAAAAATTAAGATTCTAAGTCAGCGCATTCAAAATATACAAGCGTTTATGGCATTATGTAACATTTTTGCTTTATTTTAGATGAAATTCGTGGCGCAATCAAAACCTATAGAGTACTTCACAAGGAGCTACAATTGCGAAATTTAGCAAGAAGGGATAACTTACAATACAAATAAAGGAAAAAAGAAAATTTACATGTATTTCTTAGAAAAAAACCCTTACAGAGTAATATTTGTAGTTCGTTTTATACAAAATATGTGCATACGATCACAAAATTATTTTTGTCAACTTTTATAAATTATACTTCTTGTTGACGTATAATTGTATATTCATGAAATTTGTATGGAACCCTCAGTGGACGAGTTCGACTCGCACTTGACCGGTTTCTTAAATTTATTTTTCCGCACATTTTACTAAAATATATTTTCTTGAAAAAGTTAATAACTAGTAATATTCAGAGAATCTCACATACTAAATTAAAATTCAAGCAAAAATGTCCGAGCATTAAATGCAAAAGGAAGTAAAAAGGAATTAAAAGAATTTGCTATACAATATAGTTTTAATTAATTATTTTATAAAAATATGATAAAGGGCAAAGATAATTCTAAAAAATTTACATAACATTCTTATTATTTTACACTAAACATACTTAAAAAAGTTTTAGAATACAAATGATAATGTATAGTGGTTATATCGTTTTATTTGTACAATGGACTCAGTTCTACTTTTGAAGATCTTGACATTTTTGACACAAGGCGAGCTCTGTATCTGAAGCCCGCTTATGGTTGTGTTAGTAGATAGTGTTCTTAGATATAAAAACATTTTTACGTTATAATATTCTATTGTGATTGCCAGGTCTTTATATTTGATGTCGAGCTCGTTTTGCAGAGTGGTTTGAAATCTTTGAAGAGTTGCTGTCCTATCTGGGCTTGGTGTTCCATTTTTCAACAACAACAAAAACTAATGTTTGCACGATATTTCCGCATCGATTGGACTTTTCTCTTCAATGTTCCACTTTAATATTATATTCCCGGAGAATGTCACTACAGTACCGTAAAAAATCACTATTTTTCTATAGACCATGTATACAAATATTACTTAAAGTATATATTTTTTGAAAATGTATTTGCTGAAGCCGTCTCGACCGTCAAGTCAAAGACGTCTTGGCGCAGAATTTGTGATAAATCCTTAAACTCTGCGCTAAGACGATTTTGACTTGACGGGTTTGACTGTAACGGTTGTGGGTTCAATCTCTACTCGAAGAAAAAAAAATCAGCTTCACTTTGTATCCCGCACACAGCAGGGTAGGCAGAGGGAACCTAGTGTTGAGACACTCCGTTCCCCACTTTCTGCCGAATTCTGGAGGCATTGCGTGTTGAGTGGCAGAACTCACCGCCGCGCTTTGCCTCGACACCAGAGCGAAGAAATAAAAATATAAATTTAAATAAATATTTCATCTCCTCGAGTGGGGATCGAACCCACAACCAGTCGGTTTTGCAGTCACACCTCGTGCCGCTGCGCCACGATTGGCCTACTAAAAGAAATAAATAAAATTATTATTTATTAATATTTTCATTGCTTCACTCGTGGCGTTGAGTGGAGCCGTCACTAGCGTTGATTTTAGCCACTCAAAACGCAATGCCTAGAAAGATTCAGCGGAAAGTGAAAAATGGAGATTTTAACATAAGGTTCCCTCTGCCCATGCTACGTGCAGGATATAGCGTGAAGCGTTTTTTTATTTATAGGCAAAAATAAGATATAAGAGATTAATATATTAAATGCCTCAAGGTTTCTATATGATCGTTACTTGCAGCTAATTCAGTGACAGGTGCAAGCCAAGTCACACTTACTGGGTATTTGCCGGGATAAGTAACGCTAGTTGGCTCAGATCCAATTCAGTTCACGAAGGAAAATCTTTAGCAATAGAAAATTGAAATTATTTTCGAGAGCCTCAAGTCTTATTATATTTTTAATTAACAAATTAAAAAAATGTAATAAAATTTGCAGTACACAAATACAAAAAAATACAAAATACTTACTATATAAATCCTATAAAACATTATAAGACATTAATTAAAATAATTTATTAGCTTCTTTTATTTATTTAGCATAAAAAAGAATAGAGCTCTACCTATCCTCCTTTATGTGAAGTTAATTAATTAGAAAACTTACCTTTACGCTTTTTATCCCTAACGAGAGAGAACGGAGCGCCAAACGCTACGGTCTTTTCATACTTATTGCGCCTCGTCCACTGTCATTAATTTCTTCATACATCCCTTCCTTCTTATTCCTTCTGATACTGCTACTGTGTTTCCGAAGGTCAACCGAGGTCTGCCCCTACCTCCATTACAACTTTTTCATCATAAATCTTTTTCGCCATTCTATCATTACTCATTCGTTCGACGTGCCCAAACTAGCTAAGCACGTTCTTCTTCATTCTGTGTATCTTTTCATTGCGGATTCGATCAACTAAGCTTACTCCGCATATCTTACGAAGAGATTGCATCTCCACAGCATTCATCTATCTTTCATTCTTCTTTTGTAATACCCACGTTTCGCTGCCGTATAACAGCGTCGGTACCAACACTGCATTGTGTACGGCCAAACGCGCAGTTGTGCTGACGTTTCGCCGTCTCATCAATGTAGCTAAGGTTCCGTTAACCTTGTTACCGGCAGCTATACGCCTTTTCACATCCATGTCGTATCTTCCATCTCTACTGAAAAATTGATAATTACTTAATAATTAATTAATTTCACGCCGTATCCCTTATATGTATGAATGTATTTAATGTATTCTCTTTTAATTTTGTTCGCTTTGGTAGCAAGTAAAAGCGTGAGTTCACGCAATTTCTCGTAATTAGATGGAAAGTGTGAAACTCAATCTCTTAACACAAAGTTCCCTGTGGAACCTGAATCGTGAAACAATATTTTAAAATTATATTCCGAATTTCGATGTAGGCACAAAAACTTAGGAATGAGATATTCTATATCTCCCATATACATAGAATATCATACAGTTGATTCACAATGATCGCATTGGAAAGGGTGGGGGTGGAGTGGCGATCTACCTGCGATCTCATATTTCCTTTAGTATTGTTAGCTCGTCCATTCAACCTCCTCCTGCCGACTCAGCTGAACATCTGTTAATTGAGGTACTTATGTCTCATACGAGAATTCTCTTAGGTGTTTTTTATAGCCCTTCTCCTCTTAATAACTACTTTATTTCTTTGGAAAACCTGTTAGAAGAAATGCTACCCTTATATAGCCACTCTATCCTAATGGGGGATTTCAATACGTGCTTATTAAAAGATGATACTCGCAGTAAAAAACTTTTAGCGATTACAGAATCATGTAATTTGCACATACTTCCCCTTTCTGCTACTCACGTCTCCCCTGGCTGTAATCCCTCTCTACTTGACCTAATAATGGTATCATCTACAGATTTCGTTTCAAAGCATGGACAGTGTCCTGCTGATGCTTTTTCCTTTCATGATCTTATCTATCTCTCTTATAATATTCGTCCTCCTAAAAATAAATCAAGAATACTTCTGCGTCGTAATTTTGGTGGTATGGATAGGAATCGCTTATGCGATGATGCAAATAGAATTGATTGGAGTCCAGTAGTACGTGCAGATACAATAGACAGCAAGGTTGAAATTTTTAATTCTATGTTGGAGCAATTATATGACGTGCATGCTCCCGTCAAACCAATTAAAATGAAGCATTTACCTGCCCCTTGGATTACATCTGAAATTAGATCTTTGATGGAAAGAAAGAACAGAACAAAGCATAAATTTAAACTCAACGATAGTGATGCAAATAGGGAAAAATATATAAAAGCACGGAATCGCTGCAATACATCATGTAGAGATGCACAACGCCGCCATATCTTTAATTCTGTCGAAAACGGCGACACTGCTAAAACTTGGAAGTTTCTAGAATCGCTGGGAGTGGGTAAATCATATCAATTAACTTCATCCAACATTGATGTTGATCTTCTTAATAAACATTTTACAGCATCTAATTTAATTGATACTGATTGTAAGAAGCAGACAATTAACGCTCTTTCATTAGAACCTACCTCTCACTCTCAACCGTTTTATTTCAGCTCTTT
>DWQW01012334.1:0-10887 GCA_018249695.1 Heliconius erato demophoon | reverse complement strand
TATATATATATATATATATATATATATATATATATATATATATATATATATATATATATATATATATATATATATATATATATATATATATATATATATATATATATATATATATATATATATTACTGAATGACTATGCACAGTCAAGACTATGAGGTTTTTCTGAAATTCTTACTTATTTGCTGAATAAGTTCTTAGGCTGAAAGAATCTCGTATCTAAATAATTCTTACTCCATTTTTATTCATCTTCTTGAATGGTGGAACTCAATACTGCATTTTGACTTACTAAAAAAATACTGGAATATTCTTTAAGCGTTATTCTGTACATATGTGATTTTACCAAAAAATATATTGAATTAAAATATTTTATATATTAATACTTTTTACCTTCGGCTTCGCCTTTGCGGTTAAATAAATGGAAATAACTACGAGTTTTCTGATTACAGGTACAGTGGGCTACATCAAAACAATTAAAAACCATCAGAAAATATAGAGATAATTTTATATAATATAGCGTATACAGTTCATTTTTCGAGGAAGGTTATATATATATATATATATATATATATATATATATATATATATATATATATATATATATATATATATATATAGGTTCTTTACTCGAAAAAATTGGTTATCCGACACAAAAATATTTTTACAACTCAAACCATTCCATTAACCATTATATTTTTACAACTCACTACTCACTCACAATAAATTATTCTGCTTTATATAACTAAGTGATAAATGTATAAATGAATTAAAAAATCACGCAAAATTAAAAGGAAGATAAAATATCGTTCGCAAATAAAGTAAAATCTACAAGTTAGCTGTACTAAAAATAAGAAAGGGTCGACCATCTTATAAACAATTCAAACGGCCATTGGACAGTATTAATTAATTTAGGACTTTCAAGGTCTCAATTGACAACTTAGTATTTTTTACGTTTCTTTCTTCTAGTTGACAGTGTTCGTGTCCAGTTTATGTAATTTTAAAGAACCTAAGCACCTAGTTACAAACCGCTCTCAAGTCTGAGATCGATCTTGAGATGCCGTTTACATATATTAGATATGTATTAATGAAGATGGAATCTCAAAATTAAGAGCGATTAATAAATATAGGCCCTAGATTCCTTGGAATCGATGACAATCGCGCAATGAAACAGCAGTTGACTGTAAATACTACACGTATGCACGATGCATTGCGTGTTGAGTAGCGGAACTCAAAGCTGCGTTTTGTCTTGTTACCAGATGAAAGTATGAAATAATTAATTTCCTCAAGTAGAAATCAACCTGTCGTGTATACAGTTGCAAGCTTGTGCCCCTGCGCCATGACTGGCCTCAATCCTCCCTCCTACGCGGATAAAAGTATGAAGTTGCTTGATATGAGTTACGCACTCAAAAATAGAAAGTAATCCTACTAAAATGAAAAACACCAAAATACAAAGAATTATTCAAGATACCATTTAAAATTCCGCGAATACACAGGTCGAGGAAAAAGCTCTTAATCAAAAATAACGAAGCAACAAAATTCAATGAACGCGCCTCATAAAATATTCCGTAATGGAAAATATTAAATTCCACGACCAAAAATACATGTAAAACATTAGCCATTATTTTTGTAGACCACCAATTATACGAGATTCTCCAAAATGAAAACGAAACTTTTTCTATAACAATAGGATATATAAGACATCTTGCAGCGTGAGAGAGCACCCAGAGGTAAAATAAAATAATTTTTCGGTAAAAAAAAACGAATAAACACACTTTTTTTGCACTAAAACATAAATGCTACAACTGTCATAGGATCTGTTTGGAGTTAGCCTATATTCGAGTGGTTTCCTCGTAACGTCTGAAGAGTTCCATTGGCTCCATCATTAGATCAGCTCGATGATACGTTATTGCATTATCACCTAAGCTCCTTATGCATAACTCCTAAATTCCATAATTTTGTTATTATTACAAGTGGATCAAATTTAGTTTTTTAGATTTTATATATTTACGAAGTTACTAGATATAGGTGGACCTAATAAAAGCATGTTAAAAAAATAGTTGTAGATATTACCTGAAACTGAGGAATTAGAAGCTTATTTTGCTTAGATCCAAACAAAAGCTGTGTAAATTTAACATCAATAAGCGGCGGATCTCGATAAGCTGATTACAATTCTGCTGAATAAAATAGGAAAACAAATTATATAATAACACAAATCGTTTATTTACAAAATATTTAACAGGAAAAATCTCATAAAAAATGAAATTAAGAAAAAAAGTATAATAATAAATAAAGAAATCCATACGTAAACTATAACCGAAATCAATTTCACAACCAAATTCGGTAAATAGCATAAAAACAAATGATAATACAAATAAACTAAGCAAAAGCCACCCTTAAAAATACTAATTGTCCTTAAAACCATTATCAGACAAGGGAAACGCGTAGGGCGTTGAGTGGCCGCTTATGTAAACAAAAGTGAATAAATGCTTTAGACACGGCATTGTTTGCTGCTGCGAAGTGTCGGCGGCTTGGCACCTTTAAGCCTTCCTTGGCAAAATATACCCTACAAATATAACCTACCTTTAAAGCTGTATGGACAATACGCGTCCTCTGAAGAGATATGAAAGAAATCGTTGTTTTTTATATGAAAGATCTCGTAGTTTTTTTTTTCGTTTTTTTTTCGTTATTCTATACATAAAATAAAGTCATATTATTTAAAATTTGATCGCTTTTTTCACCTTCCTATATATGAATCATATATAGATCCTTATCCTATAGAATCCTATATAAGATATTATCCTATAGAATCCTATATAAGATATCCTTCTTATATAGGAAGGTTGACACTAGTGTCAAATCTCGCCGTTCCGAATTAAGACACTCCGATCCACACTTTCTTAAAGCATTGCGTGTTGAGCAGCGGAACTCAACGTCGCGCTTTGCCTCGTTACCAGAGCGAGGAAATAAAAAATATTATATTTTATCAGGGAGGAATCGAACACACAACTGTCGCGTTTACAATCGTCGCTGTCGTGGCGCAGGACCACTAGGGTGCGTTTGTGCTTGTACTTGTGTTTTAAAAATATATATTATGGAGAATAATTACTTATACTTACAATCCTCTAAAGATATACGTATATTATGTCTTTAGATTAGAGTTATAAGATTGGTTATATAATAAGATTGTCAACCCTTCAGAGCTATAATCTTATTTTTAAAAATAATGAAATTATTAATTAATTGTAAACTACTTTTTTACCAGTTAGTTTGAGGGGACCATAATGTTTTGTTTTTTTATAACAAAATGAAATCCAAATACTAACTAAAGTTTTTATTTCTGTTTAGTACAATATATTGCCCTTAATCTGGGTAACTTTAATAAATTATGTATATCAAATATATTTTTTTCTTCTTTCATTTGCAAAGTGCTCTCGTAGAGATAAGACAGAAGTTCTTCTTAATCGTCAAGACTTTGGATATCACCTTGATTAATATCTTCTTCTAATAAGTTCTCTTCGTCAGTTGGCTCATCGGCAGATACTAGTACAACTTTGATTTAAATTTTTTGTAGGTACTAGTTACCAGTACAATCGTGGACTCATAATTCAAAAACAATCATGCTAAATCTCTACTTTCTATGCGTAATTCAATAAAAATCATAAGAAAGGTTACTAACAACTTACATTGTTAATCAATAGGGCACTGTGACTATTATGGGTGTCGATACACTCAGGAGGCAAGCGTGTGGTAAAGATTGCGCGAAGACGAACACTTCTCTTCGCGTTTAAGGGCGACATTCAGAAGGATATACAAAAGTGCAAAGCGCTGTGAAAAAATTAAAGAGTGTAGCGACTAAAAACCAAATCTACCTGTGTGTGGGTGTTTTCCACCCACATAGCCTTTAAGGGTTAATACATGTATATTATAAGTATATCATTATTTAAATTATTCTTAAAGGACTCTTTGAGTGAAAAGCCAAATAAAATTCTTATATCGTATTCACTGATACAATAAACAATAATATTAATATTCTAATCTACAAATAAATAACACTACGTGAGGATCCCCACATATATATTTAAATCAATAAAAAAATTGTTTATGAATTCCACTAATCAAAATTAATTTTATTCAACCGAACAGCAAATGAGAACAATGTGAATAACTTTTATATTAAATTTATGAGGTGCTAAACTAAAGCTGAAACCAACCAGTAATATATTATTGCCTAAATGCTAGCTACCGGGTAAGGTGTATGCCCCATTCAACTTTATATCTGGGAGAATTATTTTCATTTCCGCTATGGTAAGCAAAACGGCGTTGAGCTCCGCTACTAAGTAAGCTGTTTTAAAAATTAAGCAGCGCGTGGAGAACGGAGTGTCTCAACACTAAGTACTCTCTGCCAAACATGCTGTATAATGTGCAAAAATATATACGTATATATAAAAAATATATATTTACAATAAAATTATATTTTTTTATTTAAATCGAAATTTCACAAAGTGCACGTCCACAGCCAGCAAATTGCAGCCGCATATATTAGAGTAGATTTTATAGTACACTTAACATACATTTCCTTTAGTAGACTGTATAATGATTACACAGTAATGTAGAAACTAGCGATAGTAATCTCCTCCTTTTAGTTAAAATATTTTTTTATTATGTCATATACGTTTGTCTTATATACTTTTTTTTTTGTTCTTACAACTTAGAAGCATAAAGTGATGGTGATATTAACCTCAAGCTAGAATCAAATCGGCTATCTCAATTTCTTTTATATAAAAAAAAATATTATAATATCCATTTCATTTATAAAAAAATAAAATAAATATTTTGAAGAAAATTATATTAATATTGTCAAGAAAGTTTGTCGAACAAGGCACTGTAAACGGCGGACCTTAACACAATGAACATAAATTACTTAATTCGAGTCGCGGCCAACGCCGGGCCGCTGTGATTTTTATACACCACCTATAAATACTAATCGGACTGGCTTATATTAAATAAAATTCAAAAAGAAAATTTCATAGGCGAGCTAGCAAAATGCTTTAAATTCTGATGAAAATGTTCTTATTAAAATCTTACTATAAAACATGAAAGTTAATTTGTTTTCCAACTTTATAAAAGAAAACTGTACTGTGCTTAACAAATTTTGTGTTTTTATAAGTTAATAATGATAAAATGTTTCAGTGTCCTTTGTGTATATTTTAATAAAAGGACTGTTATTTGATTTGTCCCAAGAGTATTATTTTATAATTGCATTGTAGAAGAAAAAATGACTTTCAAGTCTTTTATTAAATAAGGTGTCAAAATGGTTATTCACCTGTCTGCTTATTTTTTTTATCCTACCCAAAACAGCGTTGGCAGAGAAAACCTGGGAACCTATAGTTAAGACACCCCATTCTCCCACCAGGATCAGGACACTTCGGTTCCCAACTCTCCGACGAATTCTAGGAGCTTTGCGTGTTGAGTGGCGGAACTCAATGCCGCGCTTTGCCTCGTTACCAGATCGAGGAAATTGAGGGAACCAAACCCACAACCGTCATATGCTTGTGTCGGTCTCTTAAAAAATATAAGAAGTATACAATAACTATCGCAATTAGAACGTGTTTGATTGTAACTTTTAATTAACATTATTTCTGGCCATTCATAATTCATAATACAGTATTTTTTGTGCTTTGGAATACAACGTGTGAATATGTTTTTATAACTTTATTTCATAATTAAGCGAAAGTAGCAAGATTAATTTCAATGAAATTTTGTTCTTATATAGTGTATATTATAATATTTTTTTATTATGTTAATTACTTAACTTAAAAGCAATTTGTTTGTGTTACTTTAGAATAGCATCATTTTTTATTAACTTGCAACGCTTGTTACGAGAGCCAGGAAATGAAAATATTAAAAATTTTAATAATAAGTCAAAGCGCGGCGTTAAATTCCGCCCCCCAACACGAAAAGCTCCTAGAATTCGTTGCAAAATCACAACACAACACAAAATGCCTTCCGAATTCGTCAGAAAGTGGAGAACGGAAGTGTTTTAATGGGAACGGAGTGTCATAACACTAGGTTCCGTCTGCCTACCCTGCTGTGTTGGATACAACTAAAAAAAAAATAAAACTAAATTCTCTCTCCACAGACACGGGAAACAAATGTATAGATAAAATAAAAATATCAGAAACGCGCACAGATAAAACAAATAAACTTTTATTCAATCTTTTATACCTATTCTATAAGCGTATTCAAAAAACCTCCACGAATCAGTGACATTCGGCCGGTGGTTACGAAAATGTATTCAGTCGGACTTATTGTGATTTTTTGCTAAAAAAAATATCATGTCGACATCTGGCGAGCGGATCTCATTTTTAACCAACGGGTGTAAAGCGTTTTAATATACGCCTTTTGGAAAAATTACTACTTTTATACATATATTTTAAACCTAAATTGGAGGAATTCCTGCTTGATTTTAATTCAGGCTTTCAATCAGTCGGCCATATTGGATTTTGTAGGATTACTTTTTTCACATTCCATTGAAACTTATTACTGTTGTAGTGCATTTATCCGGCTTGAAATATGTTTCAGGTCACTACTGACGCAGGGGTACAATTGTGCGAGTTTAAGCACGACAGATTGTGGGTTCGATTCCCACTCGAGGAAATAAAGTATTAAATAATTTTCATAGCTCGGGTAACGAATTCGGACAGAACAGAAAACACTAGATTCCAAAGTTCCTTTTGTCTACCCGGCTATGTGGGAGATACAGCGCGAAGCTAAAAAAAAATAAACAGTAGTTCCACTAACACTTAAATTCTTCACAAAACATTTACAAACAATCAAAGCAATGAAACGATTAAATCGCACGATCCCCAACACGAAATAAATGGAAAGTTTACCACAGACCATTTCTGACTCGCTCGATAAGTAATAAAGGCGAACAAACAAATCATGCCAAATCTTGCATAGCAATAAATCTTGTAGTAGACATGTTTTTATGTGAATCCCTTATTTCGCGTTCGGTCGAAAATTGCCTTGATATCGTGGAAAATAATGGGCCGTAGCGATGTGGTAATTGTTTTGGTGCCATATAAAGATGATTTGGTGGCTGTTATACTAAACCGTTTTCTGGTGTTGGTAACATTTTCAAATTTCTTGTTGTTGCCAACATATAATATATATTGTGAAGTGTAGACAACATAAATACAACTTGAGCATATGATGTTCATATCAATACTAAATCTCCATGAAGCCAGTCATGGCGCACGGGCAAAGTGTAACTGTAAAACCGACTGGTTATGGGTTCGATCCCCACTCGCGGAGATGAAAAATTTACTTTAATTTATATTTCCATTTCTTCGCTCTGGTGTCCAAAGCAAAGCGTGGCGTTGAGTTTTGCCACTCAACACGCAATGCCTCCAGAATTCGGCAGAAAGTGGAGAGCGGGGTGTCTTAACACTAGGTTAAAGCGTCAAGCTGAAAAAAAAGTATATGTATATATAAAAAAACACCGAATTGAGAACCGTAAACGTGATGCTTAAGAGTCCAATTTCCACGTGAGAAATGGATTATTTTCATGTCCTGTTTACCCTGCTATTTGCGGGATACAGCGTGAAGCTATTATAATAAAAAATAACGTAAAAGCAACAAAAAAAAATAGAAAAGATTGATGTTAAAAACATCTCATGAGACAGCAACGGATGACAGGCTGCCTACACCCGCGGGACCGCGAAATTTAGCACGTTGTAACAAATATACTATGTGTCACTGGAAATAAGAAAGAACTAAACTTTTCGACTTATATACTTGATGTTCGGTGTAGTATAACGAAAATGTTGCTTTTATTATGAATTTTTGTGAGTTTCTAAATATATTTTTCATAAATAGTATTGTGAAGGTGTACCTAAATGATTGTGGCTACTCGATAGAATTACTTATTTTAATTTCTTCACTCTAACCAGCCAAAGCGCGACGCCACTTTCACAACATGCAACTCTTCATGCTTTAATTCATAATTAGAAAGAAAAATTAGGGATAAAAGTATAAAAAGGTAAAAAACATACAAACACATATATGTATACATATACATGTATACATAAGAAGAAATACAAAAACATAAAGAATTAAAGAATTAGAATAAAATTATGAAATATATTTAATTTCTATGCTTTTTCTACGTATTATAAAAAAAAACCTTTAAATTCTATACAGTTCTGTCTATGGATTATTGTATTTTGTATTAAGGCTGTTTCCAAATAATTTAAATAATAAAAAAATCTTTCTTTAAGTATCAAAAATATAGCTGGCTGGTTGGCTTAAAGCACAAAGTTAGCAGCCCTAAAGGGCCACCACATGTTCGTATCGTAAAGTTTATAGTAACCGACATTTCGGAACGGTACGCAAAAAGATAGTAACAATCTCAGGTATCGTGAAAAACGTTTTTCTTCTTTTCATCAAAAAATGTCCTTTTTCTTCAAGAAATAAATCGTTGCATTTTGTATTCATATTTTATCATAGCATTGTTACTACAGTACTTAGACATAATCACTCTGAGCCTACAGCAGACAGATGCACCATGTTGGATTTGCGAAAAAAATTACATACAATATAAATTTTGTAAAAATGCTGATACTGTTTTGCTATATATGTTTTATTTTTATATTATAAAGTAAGAATATATACTAAACAGTAATTGCTACAAAAAACACAAAAAAGTCAAGTACTCCATATTTATGATTTAGATTTTTGGGGCCCAATGCCCCCAAGATCTCTGCTCTGCGAACGGCTTGAACATTTTGTCTCCTCGCTGTGCATTTTCTACCCCATAAAACATGAGGAGCGTTCTGGGGAACTGTTTGACCTATTACCTGCCACCGAATTTACTAACCCTACAGTACGTCAAATATAACAGACAGAGGAAACCTAGTGTTCAGACACTCCGTAGCCCACGAGTGGGAATTAAACCCATAACATCAGCGTCTACAGTTAATTTATTTGGCCGGGACCGCCTCGACGGCCCTTAGTATTATTATATTTTACCTAAAACAAAATAGAAACATTTTTCTATATATAGAGGTTGCAAATGTACTAAAATAATACAACTGTTCAATCCCCGCGGTACTACAATGTCACTTTGTCTAATCTCATCCCTTGTGGTGCTTTTCATTTTGACACTGAACTTGACAGAAACCGCGTAAGATGTTGCCATGTATTTTTTTTATTTATTTCACTTTTTTATATTATATTCTATGTAATATCGTGCGACCGTGAACGAGCGGTCGTGGGTTCGATTTCTATTCAGAGGAATGAAATATTTACTACTAACCGTCAGTATGCAAGAAAATATATTCAATACTACAGAAAAAACTGATAGTTTCCAACTCACTAAAGTGACATTTATCAAGCAAATACTATTTAAGTACATAATAATAAAAAGTACGTTTTTTAGCTTCACAGAATTCGGCGGAAATTAGGGAACTTCCGTTCCGAATTCTCGAGGAATTGTGTGTTGAGTGGCGGAACTCTTCAACGTGTTTTGCCTCGTCACCAGAACGAAAAAAATTGAAATATAAAATATTTTCTACATTCCTACTAGTGGAGACCGGACCCGCAACCATCGCGTTTACAGTCGCAACCCCGTGCCTCTGCGAATTGACAGCCTCGAAAGTACATTTGAAGGAGGAATTAAATGAAGTAAATTTTCATTTCGGCAATTACTTTATAAGCACCACTCAAATCAATCAAATTGGTTTGGATATGATCTCAGTACTTTGGAGGGTACGCTAAGCCCCGATTAATCATATCATCTAATCATATCGTTACATTTAGTTATGTAAGTATGTATATATGGATATAGAAATTGAGGAGTATTCGAAGATTACAGTTGGTATGAAATTAAAAAATAATAAAGAAGTTTTCTTGAATATTTTTTTGTTTATAAAAGAAAAAATTAAGGATATAATCGTGTTTGACTAGCTTATTGTAGTCTTATATTTCAATTTCTGAAATATTTACAGTAACTTTATGAAAATGGTCCTTGGATTAATTTGATACTTTTATATTCCACAACCCGAGACATTCTCCTAACTAATGTTTCTATATGGGCGGGACATGAAAAACCACATGCCTTATATTAATTTTTTACCTGCAAATGACTAGAGATAGTTCAAGACATAAAAATATTAAAGTCTGTTCGTAATATATAAAAACATCAAGGGAAAGCAATTCAATACCGAAACTGGTGAAATACAGACTTTCTAACAAGTTTAGTAACACGCATAAAATAACGCGAAATCGGAGATACATGCTGACATTTAAATGCCGTTGAGAATACAAGGTCGTATTACTCACATTACTTTATAAAAGTATTATTTCTGTCTTCTTTTTCAGGCCTTATATAAGTTTTAGTATTTGCTCAAAAGAGTTACGATACAGTAAAAAAATATTTTTATGATAATCTTAATCTATACTAATATAATGAAACGGAAAGCGGGTTGCTTAAACGCCTTAGTCTATATAACGTTACAATTTAATTCTTACTTAGTCTTAAATAATGAAATAACAATAATTAAGGACGCCATCGTATTTCTTTAGCTTTTTTCAGTTTCATTAGTTTTAAAATAAATTCCGCGACGTCCTGTACCTATCTCTTATAAATAAATCACAATAAAACATATTGTGACAAAAAAAATTGAAAATTTCAAGGTGACATTTTAACGTTTTTTCTTTGACGAAGCTATTGAAACTTACGAGCGAAAGGAGAATGAAATTTTTGGGCCGTCACGTAAAGAATTGAGATGTGATCTAAAAAATTACAATTTTTTTTTTATTTTTAGAATAGCAAATAATAAATTAATTGACAATCTGGAAGTGGAGAAAAATGAAAAAATTAAGATT
>DWQW01012333.1:0-10888 GCA_018249695.1 Heliconius erato demophoon | reverse complement strand
GAGTTCTGCCACTCAACACGCAATGCCTCCAGAATTCGGCAGAAAGTAGGGAACGGAGTGTCTTAACACTAGGTTCCCTCTGCCTACCCTGCTGTGTGCGGGATACAGCGTGAAGCTGATTTATTTTATTTTATATAAACATAGACTTGCTCTATATGTTTCCACCGAAATGTTGAAATAAGGAAACAAAAAATATAGAAAAAATAAATATCTATTAAATCAGCACTCAGCAGAATACGCAGAATGATCTTAGTGTTAAGACTCTCCGTTCCCGATTTTCCGCCGAATTCTGGAAGTATAGCGGGTTGAGTGGCGCAACTCACCTTTGTGCTTTGCCTCAACACCAGATCTAAGAAATAAAAATATAAATAAAAATTTAAAAAATATTCAAAAAAAATTATAATATCATACTTAAAATTAATTCTTTTTCTATAACGCAATACATTATAATATTTAAAAAAAAATTAAAACTATATTTTTAAAGGAACGTATCCATAAAATATTTCCACTTGTTTTTATTAAAGAATTTCTTAAGTGCTCTCCTTGATCAATCGTAATTATTGTGCCCGAAGTTTTTATTGATTTTACCTTATATAAGTTTCTGAGAATTATAAAAATTTTGTCCAGAATAAACATTTTAACTTTCCAAAATGATATTTTTATATTTAATTTCTTGTATTTTTATGAATTTAAGTGAATTTTAAACAAAAATCTTTTAAAAATGTACTTAAATTCACTTATTTTACTTTATAGATATTTAGATTTATAGTTGTTATATTAAAAAAAAAAAAAAAATTGCTTCACGCTGTATCCCGCACACAGCAGGGTAGGCAGAGGGAACCTAGTGTTAAGACACTCCATTCCCCACTTTCCGCCGAATCCTGGAGGCATTGCGTGTTGAATGGCAGAACTCAACGCCGCGTTTTCCTTGTTCTGGTAAGAACGCAGAAATGAAAATATTAAATATTTCTTTTCCTCGAATGGGAATCAAACCCACAATCTGTCGCGTTTATAATCTCACGCTTGCACCACGACAGGCTTTAAGCTGTTTATAATATGTATGTAAAAAGCGTAAAATGACTTAAGCTCTATATCGATGTGAAGTGCCGTTTATTCAGTCCTTATATAAAACCATTACTCATACAAAAATGGTAAAGCTTTTTTCTTAATATTATCTGTGCGTAGATATTGTGCTGTATATTATTGTACGTCGGAAGTCGGTAAGTTGCATTGATTTCAAAGGGTGCCATGTACGGCTTCCGTAAGGACTTGTGCAAAATTAAGATTATTTCTGAAAGAAATTTTAATAAAAATATAGTTTATAATATTGTTTACAAATCGAATTAATTAATAATCTGTTTTAATATTTATAAATGTTAATTACATATAGAGTAACAAGAGCAATGCAACTGCGACTGTAAAATCGACTGGTTGTGGGTTCGTTCCACACTCGAGAAAATGAAATATTTATTTAATGTATATTTCATTTATAAAAAATAAATTTAAATAAATATTTCATTTTTTCATTGAGACCAGTCGTGGCGCAGCGGCACGAGGTGTGACTGTAATTTTTTTTTTTTTCGAATGGACTTAATGCTGTTGACCTGGACTGGTCTTGACAGCGTCACCGGGCTGGAAAAAGTGTTCTCTCCGGCGGGGAATCAAACCCCGGTCTCCCGCGTAACAGGCGGAGATACTTACCACTATAGTGGATCGAAATCACAACCAGTCGATTTTACAGTCAATCTTCGGTAGTATACTACCGGTAGTATACTACCGAAGATTGACTGTAAAATCGACTGGTTGTGATTTCGATCCCCACTCGAGGAGATGAAATGTTTACTTAAATTTATATTTCCATTTCTTCGCTCTGGTGTTGAGGTTAAACGCGGCGTTGAGTTCTGCCACTCAACACGCAATGCCTCCAAAATTCGGCAGAAAGTGGGGATCGGAGTGTCTCAACATTAGGTTTCCTCCGCCTACCCTGCTGTGTGCGGGATACAGCGTGAAGCTGATTCAATATAATTTAACCTAAAAAATTGAATAATATCATATAAATTTCCAATTTCCGAACAAGTTTCTTATTGTCTCTCAAAATACTCCGTTTCTATAGCATAAAATCAGTTTTATTGGTAGTACAACTTTAAATATTTGGGCAAGTATTAAAGAGAAAATTCAGTTTTCGGTAAAATTTGGCATATTAAAAGGGTTTATTGTGTTACTTCATCCACTATCGCTCGCTATAATCCCCACGGAAATCCCTCCATAAGTCAACTTATGAACATACATACACTCAAGTGTATTACAAATTTTATGTACCTGAAGGAAATTTTGGACACTCAGAAGATAAAAAAGAAGGTTGGTGACTTATTTTATTATTATAAATAGTATAGTACATACCAATATAGCACAACATAATAAACAGTTCCGCCTGTACTATAGTGCTAAGGGGGCCCTGGGACTAAATGGGAGGACCTCGATAAGTCTATACAATTATTTTCTACAATTCTATTTTGTTTTGTTCCTTACTTCCAATTGGGGCCTTAGTTCACCTTACGTCCACCAAATTGACCTGACATGCCTTAAGACAAAAGGCACTGTTTCCATAAATTCTATATTTGGTGACATCAATAATTTAACATTTACCACAGCGTTAAGCTCCGCCACTTAACACGCAAACATTCGAGTTGGACGGAAGGCGGAGAAAAAAAAGTTGGGCGGTAGCGAGATAAAACGTGAAACTAAAAAAAAATCGATTATAGTAAATAATGTATGTAGGTACATATTGCATTGTCTTTCTAAGTTCTATCTGGAATAGTCCTTACATATCCGCATTGGATCATCTGATCACTTCGAGCTATCTTCAACGAGGCTTCTATACTGAATTACTGATTGTCATTTCCAATTGAAGATATAAGTCGACTACCAATAAAAAAAAAAATATTAAATCAGCTTCACGCTGTATCCCGCATAGCAGGGTACGACATTCTATTTCTCACTTTTCGCCAAGTTTTTCGAGGCATTGCGTGTTGAGTGGCGAAACTCAACGCCGGGCTTTTGCCTTGGTGCCAGAGCGAAGTAAAAAAAAAATAATAAATAATAATTTATTCCCTCGACTGAGGATCGAACCTTGCACCCCGGAGCCACTACGTCCCTAAATAATAAGGTCACTTATAATTATCTATTTTAAATGATTTGATATAGGCCGTCTTGACAGTTGCGGGTTCGATTCTCAAGGTAATGAAATATTTAATATTTTCATTTCCTCGCAATGGTAACCATGACAAAACGCGGCGTTGAGTTCCGCCAATTAACAACCAAATCGGCATAAAGTTTCAAACGGACGTGCCTTAATGGGAACGGAGTGTCTCTACATTGTTGTTAAATAGATGTTTTATTTGTACATACGTTGAACGAATTTATTATAATATTCACTTTCAACAACAAAATATATAGTTAAGTAATTAAAATCTACTAATTTCCAATTTCTAAACGACGAATGATTCCGTTAAAATATTTATCGTTTGGAATAACTAGAACCGAGGGGCAATTTTTTTAATAACTTTTGGAAGGAATAACTAACTATTAAGTTAAACTAACTATTTGTGTTTACATTACAGTCTTTTATACAGGACGTTATTTAATTTATAATTACACCAGTCTCACTTCGTTTGTTCTACTGAAAAAAGAAACTCTTGAAAAGAGATTTTATTAACATATAGCTCTTCCTCGTCTATGATATTGTTAATTCCTTCTATATAAGTTTTTCTTTACATCAGCTTTACGCTGTATCCCGCACACAGCAGTGTAGGTAGAGGGCACCTAGTGTTAAGTCACTCCGTTATCAAGTTCCCGACGTGTTCTGAAAGTATTGCGTTTTGAGTGGTGGAACTCGCCGCGCTTGGCCTCGACGCCAGAGATTAGAAATGGAAATATAAATGTAAATAAATATTTCATTTCCTCGAGTGGGGATCGAACCTACAGTCACACTTTGTGTCCCTGCACCACGAATGGCTACTCTATATAAGTTATAAATAACAAAAAAATAATTTAATAACAAAAACACAATAAGCTCTCGAACTTAAAGTAGTCGACTAATAGACGTTAGAAAGCACGCAGTTAGCGTGTGCTGTCTTTTTCCGTTCATTTTGTGTCTATACGTACAGACGTCCTCGCCTATATTTATTATGTAGTAATTAATTATCCTTATTGGTGCCAGTTTGTTATGGAAGCTCTTAGGTTTTCTCTTGCAGAAGTGGATATACTAGTATTTATTGGTTTTACAGTTTTTTTGTCTTGAGAAAATATCTATATAATTGATTCTGTATTGAAGCAGTGGTGAATCTGATTATAATAGTGTCAGTAGTGGGATCTATTCTCACTCAGGTAAATGGATATTTTCATTCCTTCGCTTTGGTAATAAGACAAACCGCGGCGTTGAGTACCGTCACTCCACACCCAATGTCTTCAGAATTTAACAGAAAGTAGGAACCGGAGTATCTAAATACTAGGTTTTCTCACCTATCTCACAACATGCGGGATACATCGTGAACCCAAAAAAAAAGTCTACAGTAATAATACCTTTATGCAAGAATTACACTTCTTTGTTACATATAATTTATTAATAATACAAAGAATATATTTCCTTTACATTATAAATTAATATTACACCGGAAATTTTACAGCTTCCTCACATAACGTGTTTAGTGAACATAATAATTCAACATTCGCTGCTTAATTAGTAAAACAACACTTATTACAATATAAATAGAATTCGAAATCGAGTAAATATTTATTTTGACCTCTGTAAAACAAGTAGGTTTCTGTGTTAGTACATTTCTTCACATGCAAAATAATAAGGGTTGGTGGTGGTCCCTTTGAAGGCAGGTGTTTTTTCGGCTCCCGGGGCCGGTTATTAGACTTTTGATAGGGATAGTCCCAGGTTTAATCATTTACTTTGTGAATATGGGATCGTTGAGGCAAGTTTAAGTTTAAAATTTAAATTGTAAGGAGTTTCAGGTAAAGTTTTAGTTTAATAATATAGCATAATAAGTCCTATTTAGTAATAGTTATTTTAATAATATTATTATTTTTAAGCGTCACGCTGTATGTCGCACGCAGTAGAATAGGCAAAGGGAACCTAGTGTTAAGACATTTCGTTCTCAATTTTCCGACTGGTTCAGGAAGCACTGCGTGTTGAGTGGCGGAACTCGCGGCCTCGACACCAGATCGGAGTAAAGTAAATGGAAATATTAAATATTCAATTTCCTCTAGTGGGAATCGAACCCACAACCTATTGCGTTTAATGTTGCACTTGTGCCCTACACATACATTTCATATGTATTCGAAATTACTCAGAAATATAATTTGTAGAGCTCAATGAATTTTTAATTTTGTCCATCACATCAATGTTCTTAAAGGTTAAGGTAAAAAAGTTCTTGTCTATATACTACACACACACATAAAGTCTATATACTACAAATATTACACCAGCAAAAAATATAATTTAAAACAATTTATATTAATATAATTCATTATAAAATACTGAGGCCAGTCGTGGCGCAAGGGCACAAAGTGTGACTGTAAAACTGACTGGTTGTGAGTGTGATCCCCACTCGAGGAGATGAAATATTTATTAAAATTTATTAATTTTCCATTTCTTCGCTCTGGTGTCGAGGCAAAGCGCGACATTGAGTTACTCAACACGCAATGCCTCCAGAATTCAGCAGAAAGTGGGGAAAGGAGTGTCTTAACACTAGGTTCCCTCTGCCTTCCCTGCTATGTGCGGGATACAGCGTGAAGCTGATTTATTCTAGATTTATAAAATACTGTTCCTCTAATATTGCCTTAGAAGGTTAACCTTCTCCTAACCTTTAGAAGTAGCTTAAGCTACTAATAAAATATAACGTATTTAATGCAAATAAAGACGAACAAAGGTTATATTTCAATTAACAATTAAACAAACACTCGTTAGAAATGTTGTTTACATTGTATCTCTACATCATTCATAATTAATTATTACTCACAGAACTATATAATAATTAATGTTGATAATTAAATTTCCCTGTGATTGCTTATAATGTTTTCTTAACAATCGAAGTGGGTGGTAACTAATAGAAAATTATTTATGAATATTGTAACTCCCCTCTCTCTCTCTCTCTCTATCTCTCATTGCCTGACAATAGTAAACAATTATTGACTTCTAAAACAAAAAAAAATTCGCATATCAATGAAAACAGAAAGACCTAGTACACTCCGTTCCCTACTTTCAAAACATTCCTGTTTTTGACTGGCGAAACTCTACGTCGTACTGCGTCCCATTTATTAAGAAATCACTAGAATATTATTAAAAATAGTTACCTATAATTTATTTCGAATAGAAAAAATACGAATAAGTTTCATCTTACTGTATCAGAACTTACTATATTACACAATAAGGCAATATCTTATAGTTCATTTCTATAGGTCTGTTCTCGTACAGTATTTTTTTAGTAGTACTATTACTATTTTGTTGGTTATTTGAAAATCTGTATATAATTTTCATATTAAATCGGTGTCTAGCTTCGAATCAGACAGTTTTTAGTTATTATAAATAAAAATAAAATAAATAAAAAAATGCGTTGATTTCTGCCACTCAACACGCAGTGCCTCCAGAATTCGGCAGAAAGTGGCGAACGGAGTGTCTTAACACTAGGTTCCCTCTGCCTACCCTGCTGTGTGTGGGATGCAGCGTGAAGCTCATTTATCTCATAAAATAAGTGTCAATTTATTATATTTTATATACATATATAATTTAGCAATTTATGATAATTTTCTATGCATATTTAAAATATATGATAAGCCTTTTATAAAGAAGAAATATATAAAAATGTGATTTCAGCACAACAAACACGCAGTATACCCATTTCCCAACCTAAGTAAATTACTGAAGTATGAAAATAAGTGGTATCAATTTCTTACTAAATAAATATAATACATAGACTTTCAAGGTAACTATGATACTACTCTTATAGTGAGTGCTTCGCGTATTGGCGAGTGTGAAGTTAAAGCAGAATATTTTTAAGGTGCGTCTTAAATGTATTTAAATTTCGAAATAATCATACTTTTGCTTGATATATTTATTTACTAGAAACTCAAACGCAACTTCGCTAGCTTAAATTTTAGAATATATAATATATTAAAAATATATTGTTTTATATAATATTTTTTTAATATATTATATATTCTTGATATTCTTTCTAGTATCTCTAAGAAAACGTATACAAAGTTTCATGATAATCGATTGAGTACATTTGGCGTGATAGCGTAACAAACAAACTTACATTCATATTAATAATTTATATAAAGCACTATGTAAAAAGTGTTGAGGCACTCCGTTCTCCATCTTCTACCCAAAATTGAGACTTTTCGTGTAGAATGGCTCATAGACTAGTTTAAGGAAATAAAAATATGGCATTGCCTCGAGTGTAATCGAATCCAAAATCACAGCGTTTTCTGACAGACGACGTTCCACTGCGCCACAATGGTCTCTAATAATTGTCAATAATAATTTTTAAGTGAACATTATGAAACTTAATTGCTTATGTGATAGTTAAATAATTAGAGAAGTATTTCGTTTAATAACACTATGAGTAATGCAGCGTCACAAATTAATAGAAAACACGACAATGTAAAATTACGGAAATCGTCTTTGAACTTTTACTTTTAGTTATTATAATTTAAAATAATCAGCTTCACGCTGTATCTTACATATAGCAGGGTAAGCAGAGGGAACCTAATGTTAAGTCACTCCCGTTCTCCACTTTCCGCCGATTCTTTCGAGGCGCGTGTTGCGTGAGAGAACTCAATGCCGAGCTTATGCCTTGGTGCCACAACGAAGCGAATGAAGAAATGACAACATTAATAAATAATAATTGATTCCCCGAGAGGGGATCGAACCCACAACCATCGCGTTACAGTCACACCCTTGTGCCCCAGCGACCGACGGATTTAGTTAGTTTACAGTAGGTATATTTAAATTATGTTATCATTTCTTTGATATGGTAAGACAAAATGCGGCGTTTAATGCCGCAATTTAGCATGAATAGTTTCAAAATTAATTTAAAATAAAAAACTTTGTCCAATAAATAAATAAATTACTTTAAGTTGTTATCTTTTTGCTACAACTATAATTTATTTCTCTTCTTTTGAAACGACGTTAGAGATTTTCTGACAAATTAATGTGATATTGAAACTTTTTTATATTTTCTTAGTTTGAGGAACTAATAATTGACGAAATCTACTCTTGTCCTCTCTACCCAATACTTTCTTTTTCTGAGTTTAAAAAACTAAACTATCCGTATTACACATTGCCCTTTTAAATATTTCTACTTTAGGTACCTACTTAATTTTAGAATAAATTTGTAAATATATAAAAAATCAGCTTCACAGAGCGAAGAAATTATATTTCCATTATAAATTAAATAAATATTTCATCTTCTCGAGTGGAGTTCGAACCCACAACCAATCGGTTTTACAGTCACACTTCGTGCCGCTGCGCCACGACTGGAAAATATATAAGAATGTTTCTCTATATCCTAATATTTAAGAGGACAATGGTATCAGTACTGATAACGCCTTCGATGCATACACACACTATGGAACCGTTTAAATTTTACGAGTGCAATCTGCCAAATGCCAATAGTCGAGGGTTGGACCCTAAACGCGGAACGAAATTATCCTATTAACTACAGGAACGGGGCTCGCGCGAAAATGTCGTGCTTCCTCGCTACACGGATGAGGCGTTCTATCTTTTATCTTTTTGTATTGTTGTAAATTAAAAAAAAATCAGTTTCACGCTGTATCCCGCACACAGAAATGGAGTTAGAGAGAACCTGGTGTTGCGACACTCCGTTCCCCAGTTTTCGCCGCATTCTCCTATCACTCGTCGCGCTTTAAGTCTATACTAGGCCGGTGAAATGTAAATAAATATTTATCTTCCTCGAGGGGGAATCGAACCCACAACCAGTCGCGTGTACAGTCACACTTTGTGCCCCTGCGCCACGACTGGCTTTTTGTATTGTATGCATCTGATTTTATCTTTTTGTGTGATAGTAAACATTCGTTTATTCGTTTCCCCCATTTTAGGTCCTGTAAGTGGCCATTATTACGGTACCTGTATATTTTTTATTATGTGGGCGCACATGCATGTTTTATATCTCAAAAGCCCCCTTTTTATTTGAGATTTCATCGACATGATCTTCTTTTTTGAGTTTAAAGGAGAAACGGAATCAAATTATTTTGACACAATGATATTTCTAGAGGAATATTTATTATTTCATATTAAAGTGTAATTAATTCATATTCCTAAGAAATTCTGTACAAAGCACTTTTGCTCTAGTATAAACACTGTAGGTACCTATTTTTATCATAACAATTTTAATTACAATCTAATACTTTTGAACGGTAAATAATGAAATATTTTCTCAAAACTAAATGAGGCCAGTCGTGGCGTAAGGGCACAAAGTGTGACTGTAAAACCGACTGGTTATGGGTTTGACCCCCCCTCGAGGAGAAATATTTATTTAAATTTATATTTTATTTCTTCACTCTAGTGTCGAGGCAAAGCGCGGCGTTGAGTTCCGTCACTTAATACGCAGTGCCTCTAGAATTCTGCGAGATTATTATTAGAAGTGAGGAACGAGTGTCTTAACACTAGGTTCACTGTACCTACCTTTCTGTGTGCAGGATACAGCGTGAAGCTGATTTATTTATTTTATTGTAAAACTAAATAAAGACCATCATGGCGGCACAAGATTGCGAATGAATGTAAGCGCACGGTTGTGACTTCGACTCCCCCTCGGCGAAATAAAATATTTAATTATGTCATTTCTTTGCTCTAGTGACGACGCAAAAAGCGGCGTTAAGTTCCACACGCCACACGTAACTCAACACGCAATGTCTCCAGAATTCGGCGGAAAGTGGGTAACTTTCAAACTAGGTTCCCAGGGTCCCTCTGCCTATGTGTATACAGCCTGAATTTAAAAAAAATAAACAGTTCATATAATCAAATAAGTAAAGGTATAACCAATCTACATATAACTACAAACTAAGTAACTATTCAAATAAACTTAAAACGGAGTTTCCATTAAAGCGTAATCGTATTCCACATAGAATTTCGGTCTCCGACAGTTTCCGTGTCCAGGAAACACCTAGCCAAACCCATTCTGTGGGGCCCAAATTTACTTCACCTAACACTCATGGCATTAAGGAAGGCCCATTATTTGCTCCAGTTTACACGTCGGAATTGTTCCTCTTTAATTAACTGTAATTTTCTAACTTTTGAGATAATATGTTATTACATTTGTTAAATGTAGTTTAAATATTATTTAATATTTGAGGCCAGTAGTAGCACAGCGTGCATTGTGGGTTCGATTCGCATTCGAGGTAAAGAAGTATTTAATATTTTCATTTTATCGCTCTGGTTACGAGGCAAAGCGCGCCGTTAAATCGCAACTCGCAACGTCTTTTGAATTTGGCGAAAAGTGTAGAACTGACTGTCTTGACAATAGGTTCCCAGGTTCCTTCAGCCTACCCCGCTATTTGCATAATACTGTGTAACACAAAAAAAATGTTTTAAAATGACAGTAAGGCTAGACAAAACGACGTTGAGTGCCGTCAAGCCTAAAATGTGCTACAACAGAAGACATCAAATTAGATCTATATTAAATAATAAAGTATAAACTGCTTCTAGCATTATATTAAAACGCAACAAATATAATAAATAACATAGTAGAAACTATTATCAATAAATGTTGAAAATTTTGAACTAAAAGCCATTTTGTATAGGCTATTTACCGCATATCCGGGAGAGAGTTTATTACCAGGACAGAGTAGGAAGGACTCGGAG
>DWQW01012332.1:0-10889 GCA_018249695.1 Heliconius erato demophoon | reverse complement strand
GTTTTCCCATGATTAAGACACTAAACTCGATTTGTATTCCAAATTTGAAGCTTCTATGTCTGCTAGAAGTGCCTTGGACTTTTGATGATCGGTGAGTCAGTCAGTGAGTGACAAAATTTAGAAACTTCAACAAGTTGTTATTCTTAAACTACTGGTTCAAATGGACTGAAATTTTAAATATACCGTGTTTATATTATGCCTGATTAGTTACTGAAAATTCAAGTTTCTTGTTTTATCCACAACGAAGTTATAGGGGGTCGAAAATGGCCTGAATTGCTTCGAGAAAAGGATGGTACGGCCGTGCCGCTGTTTTTTGCTCGACTTGGCAGGGGCACTGCCGTGCCCCCAGATAAAGGAAGTTACGAGCTTCCTCTTATACTATGATAGACATGCTTATGATTTCAAATTTCAAGATTTCGAGAGAATGTCTTAGTTTCATATATAGTAAAGCAACGTATTTGATTTTAAGTAAGATGGTTATGTGTTCGATTACCATTTGGGGGAATTAATAATGTTAATTTCCTAGTTTTTGTAGAAAAACTGCGGCGTTGATTTCCACTACTCAACTGTAATGTCTCGAATTCGGGCAGAAATCTAAGAGCGAAGGGTCCATACGATATTTTTTCTACCTTCTCTGCTGTATACGGGACCAAGTGCTTATATGTTCTTTATTGCACTTTGAACATAAATTAAAATAAAAATCAGCTTCACGCTGTATTTCGCACACAGCAGGCAGGCACAGGGAACCTAGTGTTAAGACACTCTGTTCCCCACTTTCTGCCGAATTCTGAAGGCATTGCGTGTTGAGTGGCAGAACTCAACGCCGCGCTTAGCCTCGACACAAGAGCGAAGAAATGTAAATACAAATTTAAGCAAATATTTCATCTCCTCGAGTGGGGATCGAACCCACAACCAGTCGGTTTTACAGTCACACTTTGTACCCCTGCGCCACAACTTTCCTCAATTTTGTATTTCTTGTAATTATATTCGAGGCCAGTCGTCGAGGATATGAAATATTTATTTAAAATGTATATTTCCATTTCTTCGCTCTGATGTCGAGGTTAAGCGCGGCGTTGAGTTCTGCCACTCAACACGCAATCCCTCCAGAATTCGGCAGAAAGTGGGGAACGGAGTGTCTTAACACTAGGTTCCCTCTGCCTACCCTGCTGTGTGCGGGATACAGCGTGAAGCTAATTTTTTTTTAAATACAAAATGAAAAGGTTAATATAGTAAACAAAGGTATTTTTCTTATACCTCGATTTCCATAATTTTTTATAGAGAATCCTACAAGCTTCATACTTATATACAGAAATTTAATTAAGATTAACCTTAATATTTTAATGAATATTATTTCTTCCAGTGAAAAAGAAACAGTCAATTAATATGTTCGGTACAAAGTCTTGCCTGTTCTGTTAGTAGGTCCTGGCAGTAAGCCAACCTCATCTCTTCTCTAAAAGGTACTTAGCAACGCCAATATATCGTAAATGAAAAAATTAAATGAAGTAAGAAAAAGTTGAATGTTTTTTAACATATTGAACTAGTATGTATTCGTTGGTTTTTGGATGTTGAACTGTAGGTTCGATCTCCAATTGGGGGAATTAAATATTTTCATTTTGCCGTTAAAATAAGTGTTAGAATTTTGACGCTGCAATGGCGCAGTAGTGTCTAGCTAACTAAGAGGTGTTTATTAATTTAATTTCCTTATTTATATGACAGATATAAACAAAGCAAAGCGCGGCGTTGAGTTTCGTCACACAATGCCTCCAGACTATGGAGGAAAATAGGGAACGGAAGTGTCTTAATGAAAATGTAGTGTCCTAACACTAAGTTCCTAGGTTCCTTCTCTTCTTCATCTTGATAAATGCAGGATACAGTGTGAACTGTAAAGCCAATGAAAAATATTTTTTTTTACGTTCAATAGATACAAAAATAGTAAAACGCAAACCAAATAAAAAAAAGTTACCTCAACTGACAATAGCTTAATCAAAGTGATGAGGGAAGTTAACTTCCCCGGTGGTATGGGAAAAGCAATTAAACTGGCAACACCAAGCATGCAATAGAAACAGGCCACTCTAAGATTCGCGTTCATTTGTATGCGCTCATTTAGAGAACACTCACTGACCTACATACATGGTGTGTGGTACGTGTATTAAATATACAGGTTATATTATAATAATATAATAGTATAATTTTAGTTCTTTGGCAAGATAAGGAGCGGCGTTAAGTTCCGCTTTTTAACACCCAATGTTCGAATTCAGGTGGATAAAATAGATCGTAATGTTTCGAAAAATTTATTCTTATACTATTTCTTTTGGTTGTACTAGTCTATTTTTTGTTTTTCTTTTTTTTACGTATAATATTTCAGCAATAATCGACAGAGGGAACCTCAGGGAAAAGTATAAATTCTCAGTAAACTGTGAAAGAACTGTTATTTATAAAAAATATATAACATATAACATTGTCTAAAAAGAACATAACAGGATGAACAAAATTTTAGAAAATTCATTCATCAAAAAAGGTTTTCTTACAACGAGTTTATAGTTTAGAAGTAGTATAATATATGTACCTGAGGTGCGGTCGGATTTACCTCAAGTGAAAAATACTTATTTAGAAAACGTATAAAAATTTTAACGTAGCGGGACTCAAACCCTCCCCTCCTGGAAACCGACCACCTCAAGTGCTTGAAATTTAACTCTTAGCCATTCCCATTTGACGACTGGAGCTGTAAACAATAATAAAATCTTTTCTATTCTATCTTTCATACGTTCTTCTCAATATATCTGAATGAACCACGCTACCTGCGATATCTTGGCCTATAACCAAAGCATGTATTACTACACGAAACTTTCTGTAGGCCTCGTTGACGGCTGCGGTCGTTTTGCGGTTACTAACCTCGGCTTGTTGTGCGGATCTTTCATACACGTATGCAAATGTTATCAATGGAAATTTTAAAAACAAATATTTAGATGGTCGTGGGTTGAAATCTCAGTTGAATAAATATTTTATGCCAAAGCATTGGAGTTCTCGATTTAGGAAGAAGTGTAGCGTTGAGCAAGAAAAATAACGTGAAAAAAGGATTCTGTACCCCAATAGGCGAAGCGGGCCCTATTGCTAAGACTTCACTGTCTGTCCGTCTGTCATCAGGCTGTATCCGTGATAGTTAGAACTTATAAATAAATGTTCATAGATAATGTAGTTCTGTTGCTGCTAGAACTATAAATACTAAAAAACAGAATAAAATAAATATATGTATAAGGAGCTCCTATACATCAAACAGCCTTTTTTATCATTTATAAGTATAATGGAAGAGAACCTTTCATGCAAGTCCAACTCGCACTTGGCCGGTTTTCTTAGCTACTATGTAAAACAACTATAAATACATGAAGGAGATTATTAGCGATATGTACTACAATTTCTAACCGATACAAACAATTCACATTCCAATTTAGAACTTGGCAAATCAGTTTTTGCTAACTAAAACGTAAGAGGAACTGATGCAAGGAAGAAGAAAACAGAGTGATTAATGACCACTCTATGGCACTCTCTCAGTGTCTCCAAGTAAAACTATATAAAAAGTTAATGGATGTTTGCATCATACAGACCACACTTAAGCAAACTTAAGTCACTTTATATATTATGTATAAGAAAATACTTACAATATAATGTGATATCTTCAATATTACACCACTCAACACGCGATGCCTCCAGAATTCAGCAGAAAGTGCGAAACGGAAATATCTTAATGGGAACGGAAAATCTTAATAATAGGTTCCTAGGTTCCCTTTCCCTACCTTGCTATGCGCTGGATAAAAAAAAATATATTACATTCCAATCCATAGCCGTAATGTTAGTTGACCACTATTCTACAACGATGAATTTTATCGTGGTTTTCTTCTCTTCATTTTTCAACTAATTAGATATTCATTAAGAGCTTCTATAAAATATAACCCTCTTAAAATATTGTGAATAAAAAATCCATTTGAAATATATTTCTTAGACAGTATTCAGAAGTTTCAAGTGTATTTATTTTATTAAAAATTATAAATAAACTAATTATATCAATATTTATTTCTTTAGTTTAGGAGGTTATTTTTCTGTAAATATCTTCTAAAATTAAAGGAAGGAAAAGTTTAAGTATATATATATTTAATTTCGTTTTATAGCCTGAGTAGATCCAGAATTCGGCAGAAAGTGGGGAACGGAGTGTCTTAACACTAGGTTCCCTCTGCCTACCCTGCTGTGTGCGGGATACAGCGTGAAGCTAATTTAATTTTTTTAATTTAATTTAATTTAGATCAAGTGCGGTGAAGTGGAAAAACGTCTAACTTTTAAATTTGCAACACTGTCTATAAGAAGCGTTGAGCTGTCGTTAACACGGTCACAGTAGCTTGAGGTCAAAATCAACCTCATACAGAGGTCAGTGTGCGTCATATTACTTAACTATAAAATTATGAAGCTGAAAAATACCTCAACCGCACCAGCTGAAAATTCTAAATATGGGTCCCGCTGTAAACGTGTTAAGCGATACAGAGGTCACTATAAGCCCAAAAGTTCGATATCCAATCAGCAGAATGAAATATAATTTTTAATTCTGCGTTCTTATAATAAGACAAAGCGCAGCGTTTAGCTCCGGCACTCAACATTTAATTGAACAGTGTTTGAACAATGGAAATTTAATGGAAATTAAAATTCATTTACATTTCATAATTAATAACGATCTTTCAACAAAAGAACAAAATCGAATTAATGCCAAAATATCCGATCAGAATACAATGTCGGACATTATTAAGCCGCTTAAAGGCACAAACATTTTGTTTCCCGTCCCAGTCGAGAGGAATCTTTTGAGGTTCAAATTAAAAATTGTACGGAAATTTATATAACGAATGAAACCCAGACAATACACGCTTTGTTGTAATTAGTCACTTTGTTATTTAAATTGTTTGACGAGACGGATGGGGCGTTGCCCTCGCTGGTAGTGATTGTTGGTACGTATTTAGCGTTTCTTACGTTTAGCAGAGTACGGAACATAAATTTTAAGACCAATTGCGGTGTTAAATTCCGTCATTCGACACACAATGTCTCGAAAATTGGAAGGAAACATTGCGTGTTGAGTTGCGAAACTCAACACCATGCATTTACCACAGAACAAGGAAATGAAAATATAATATTTTTCATTTTTCTAAATGAGAACCGAACTCACAAAATGTCGCGTTGACAGTACATTTAATAATAATAAAAAAGCTTGTATTTTTTTCCCAAAAAAAAACATAACGTAAATAAAAAAAAAGCCTACAACATACATTACATCCTTTAATCTACGACCAAATTGAATATAAATCTCGATACAAACCGTGAAGCAAGAAACTTCAGTATCGTATGCTTAGAATAAAAGTAAAATAAATCAATCGTAACTAACGTGTCCATACCTGACAAACTTATCTCAAAGAAAACTGCTGTGAGCGGAGGAAAGTTCGCAAAATTTAGTAGTAGAAGCAAATTCCGTCGACCAACGGTGGACCAATTGAAATTGAACTTGCTACGGATTTATAGTGACACATTTGAATTATTTTTGGCGAGCACTCGATATTTTACCGATTGGTGGTAAGAGTTCGGTGGTATGCAGTTTACGGGTGGTAGGGGTTCTGTTCTGTGAATTATGAAGTTATTGATTTTTTTTAAGTTAATTCAAAGAATTAAAGTTTGTAACGTATAGACGGTGAAGGACTGGGATGATGGAATGAAAATGAAAATAAACTAAATATATTCAACCATCCCTTTACACTATCTAAACTTAAGACACTCCACTTTCTGATTTCCTGCTCGATATAAAAAATCTAGCAGAAAAGAAAAGTATAAAACATATAAAAATTGGTGAAGAAGAAGACAAGTAGTGTTTTCCATATTTTTGTAAGTACATACTAAACAAAAATTTTACTAAAAAATTAAACTAACCTGTGGGGAATCTTATTATTGAAATAATAACTTCTTAGTATTCCATGGAGTCACCGTGCCTTTGGCGTTACAGGGTAAATAGCTCAGAAGGCTGTTTTAAGATTTTTAAATGCGACTTCTTCGAGGCCAGTCGTAGCGCAGCGGCACGAGGTGTGACTGCAAAGCCGACTGGTTGTGGGTTCGATCCCCACTCGAGGAGATGAAATATTTACTTAAATTTATATTTCCATTTCTTCGCTCTGGTGTCGAGGTTAAGCGCGGCGTTGAGTTCTGCCACTCAACACGCAATGTCTGCAGAATTCGGCAGAAAGTGAGGAACGGAGTGTCTTAACACTAGGTTCCCTCTGCCTACCCTGCTGTGTGCGGGATACAGCGAGAAGGTGATAAATGCGACTTAAATACAATTTCTACTGTTCTAGCTCCTATGTTTACCTTTTCGCTATGTTCTGTACATAGCAGGATAGGATAGCAGGATAGAAGACATTTCCGTTAGTCCATTTGTGACCCTCCGCCGACGGCCTATAGGACCTTCTTAACTACCTAAGTAAATTTAAAACGATCCTACCAAGCTAGTAAAAAAATAAATTAAATTAGCTTCACGCTGTATCCCGCACACAGCAGGGTAGGCAGAGGGAATCTAGTGTAAAGACACTCCGTTCCCCACTTTCTGCCGGATTCTGGAGGCATTGCGTGTTGAGTGGCAGAACTCAAAGCCGCGCTTAACCTCGATACCAGAGCGAAGAAAATGGAAATATAAATTTAAGTAAATATTTCATCTCCTCGAGTGGGGATCGAACCCACAACCTGTCGGTTTTGCAGTCACACCTCGTGCCGCTGCGCCACGACCGGCCTAGTAATAATATAAATATTATTATGAACTAGTTTTGTAGAAAATTCGACTCCAGAGAGTAAATAAACAACTAACAATACAACAAAAGGAGATATTTTACAGAGCTAACTAACGTTACTCCCTCGGGCCGGGAACAAAACATTCATCTTATAAAAGTTATTTAGTAACAAGTACACTGTTTAGTATATCCGTGTGTTGTTCAAATTGTTTTTCGAATTTAATTTCCATAAAATATGTTTTTTTTTATTGCTTTACACTGTATTCCAGATATAGCCATAGCAAGGTAGGTAGAGGGAACCTGAGAACCTAGTATTAAGACACTCCGTTCCTATTAAGACACTTCCGTACCCCACTTTACGCCGAATTCTTGAGCCAATTTATGTACAGGAAAAAAGGAGAAAGTGACAAAATTAAATATTTCTTTTTCCCGGTGTGGAAATCGAACCCACAACCGTCGCGTTTACAGTCGCGCGGTTGTGCCCTGCTCCACAAAAGCCTCAAGGTATCCCGCTGAATCTCTGTTACCTCCTTCCATCTGCTGAATCCCGCTTACAAGCGGGTAAGCAATTTAGACTTAGCATTAAGACCCTCCGGTACCCACTTTCTACCAGAATTTCGCGACGTGGTTGTCAACGTAAAGAAATCAACCTGCTTCTTCGTTCTATAACTACTGAATAGAAATATCATTATATCACCTAGGAAACTAGTTTGCGTTTTAGTTAATAAAATTACATTTTTTTTGCCTTAATAATACGATTTTCCACAATTTAAACACAAACCAATCAAAAATCACCTATAACTTGACCATAACCAAATCTATAGGGGACGATATAAATCTTGTTATTACACGTCATAAAATGTATCGGCAATTTACGTATCCCAGCGGGCTTTTCATCAAATGGCCTACATTATCTTTATCTCTGATGCTGGATAAGAGTCTGGGCTGGAGAAGTAAAGTCGTTAATACATCACAATGGTTACAGATTCACATTACACTATATAAGTATTGTGTTTGGGTGATAGTACTTAACTCCTCACCTTTTGTTAGATATTCTTCATTCATTCGAAATTTATATCTAAACCAATATTATAAAGCTGATTTTGTTTGTTTTACCACTCTAATCTCAGTAACTAAAGGGTCGAATTGATAATATCCATTATGTTTTATGTTTCATTTATTGGGGAAGGCATAATATGGTTCATTTATAGGCTGTAATATTTGACGTTGAACGCTCTAATCTATATGACAAGAGTAACAGTAATATTTATACGCAGCAGCCGGCAGAGGAAACGTGGGAACATAGTTTTACTCCGTTCCCATTAAGACACTTCTGTTTTACCTAGTTCTTAAGGAATTGTGTGTTGAGTGAAAGCCTCGCTTTGCCTCTTTACCAAAGTAAAATAATAAAAAAATTAAAAATACTTTATTTTCCCCACACATTAGACGATAATAATATTTAATTTCATATATTGCAATCGTTTCTTTGCTTTCTGATAAAATCCGAGATAACTAAGTATAGTTAAATAAACAAATAATAATATACATTTCCCCAAATGAGAATCGAACTCACAACCGATTTTTTTTTTCAAAAGTGAGGATACTCATATAAATATTCTATGTCCAAGTATTACTGACATGATAATACGGCTTCTTGATACATTGCCAACCCATTAGAATCTAGTACACTCGACTTTGAGAACACTTAATTAGAGAGCGTATATAGCAAATCAGAGCCAGAGACCGAATAGCTAATTTATATTATAATAATTTCAGACGGAATTTATCATAATTTAATTATTTCTGATATTTTTATATGAAAGTAACTAAAAATTAAATTAGCTTCACTCTGTATCCCGCACACAGCAGGATAGGCAGAGGGAACCTAGTGTTCAGACACACCGTTAGCCACTTTTCGCCAAATTCAGGAGGCATTGCGTGTTGAGTGGTGGAACTCAACGCCGCGCTTTTGCCTCGACACCAGACCGAAGAAATGAAAATATAAATGTAAATAAATATTTCACCTCCTCGAGTGGGGATCGAACCCACAACCAGTCTCTTTTACAGTCACACTTTGTGCCCATGCGCCACGACTGGCCTCAAAAGTAATTAACTTTTTATTAATAATTAAATAATATTTACGTTATAAGATTTTGTTATTCAATGTATAGTATACATTTTTCTATTTGGGCGCAACAATGTCGTATTTGTACTAAAAAAATATCATAATATATTTTAATTTACAAATTTTGATTGCGTCTTCAAGAACATAACTTCATGAACATTTCAAGAATGTTTTAAAAAAGTATTATAAATATACTACTCACTTTTAATAATTGTAAAATAATTGTTAATATTATTTTTTCCTACTGTTGAACGTGTAATGGGTTCAATTCAACACGCAACAGCTAGACAATTCGGCAGAAATTTCGGGAAGTATCTTAATGGAAACAGAATGATCTAATACTAGGTTCCCAGGTTCCCTATGCCTACATATAATATATACAATGTATATATATAAACAAATAACATAGAGTTAAAATAATATAATTAAAACCGAAATAGGTAAGTTTCAGCGCTGAAACAAGACATAAAATCCTTATCATAACACTGGCCCGGGAGAATGTAGTTTGACCTCGAGCTATTGTAATAAAGGCATTCACAATTAGTGTGGAATGGCTTGTATAATTAATATCGGTGGCTATAAAACGACAGAAATTTTAATACTCGTTTTAAACGATGTGAGAATAGAACTGGGAATTGGATATTTTAGTTACAATTATGTAGGTATGTGTTTTGTGTGGGTTTTCTCCTAAACGGAAAGTATTGTTTTTTTTTTAAGATAAGAAAAAATAATACACAAATTACGACCCCAGAGCCAAAGCAGGTCAGATTTTCCTTATTTTATAAAGCCCGTTGAAAGTTTCTGTGCGCATACACCCAACGATGATATTTCCTAATAGTACTTCTTTTAGAGAATATCGATCTTGAGTAGTGGTTCCTTTGGCAGTTATTAAGTAAATAACTTTCGTTAAATTATAAAGTTAATTTTTTTGTTTTTTTTTTGGGAATAGTATTAGAAATGACTTTGTCTATTGCCAGACAACTAATAAATTACAAACGCCTACGAATCTAATATACTAAAAAACAATCAGCTTCACGCTGTATCCCGCACATAGCAGGGTCGGCAGAGGGAACCTAGTATTAAGACACTCCGTTCCCTGCTTTTTGCCGAATTCTGGAGATATTGCGTGTTGAGTGGCAGAACTCAACGCCGCGCTTTGCCTCGACTTGCTCTTCTATTGGCTCTCTCTCTCTAGTAGAAAATAGGGATATAATCTTTTAATTGTTCCATTTTTACAATTTTACACTAATATTGTAATGATTTTTTAACAATATCTATACAAAGAACAAAAAGTCACGTTTGGTTTATAGGATCACCTATATAGGATTATAGGATCATTTAAACACTTATTTTATTATATTTTTCGGTATTTTTTGTTACAGTGAAAATTGTAACTGTCTTTCACTGTTCATGAAATGCAGCTTTGTGACAGACGAACAGACAGATCCTAAGAAACAGTTTCCCACTATCCCACCAAATACTGTTTACTATAACTATGAGAAATATCTCAACAGTATATTTTTAAGAACATATGTATCCATTTTTAAGATATCACGTTCACTCATGTTTACGACGGCAGCTCAGAATGAGCTTGACCACGCGACCGTTTACTTGATGAGTTGTGGTTCTCGTAAACTGTTTTGCCGTGTTTTCGGAACTAGCCTTGTAATTAACGATGTGCCCCAGTTTTATCTGTCTATTGTCGGACGGACCAACAAATCATACACAAAATCCAGCTTTAAGTACAATAATTTTATTTTCACGTAGTTATAATATTTAAATATTAATTATAATGTCAATGTTGAGGCCAGTCGTGGCGCAGCGGCACGAGGTGTGCCTGTAAAACCGACTGGTTGTGGGTTCGATCCCCACTCGAGGAGATGAAATATTTACTTAAATTTATATTTTCATTTCTTCGCTCTGGTGTCGAGGTTAAGCGCGGCGTTGAGTTCTGCCACTCAACA
>DWQW01012331.1:0-10889 GCA_018249695.1 Heliconius erato demophoon | reverse complement strand
CAATTAACAAGCTTATTACTGGCTTTAAATAGCAAAGGGGACAGTAAAATATATATAGTATATAATCTGGGCAATTATTAATTAAAAGTAACGCCCAAATAACTCAAAAGTGAAAAAATATTTTTGGACCTAAGTGTATTTTTTCTCAATAAGACACGTACATGGGCCAATTTACCACTTTGGCCGTTCTATCTCATAACTCGTGAAAAAGAGACGTTTTTGGTTATCTATCTAATGACGAACGTAATAAAAACAATACTAAGCTTTTGCAGTCAACACAGCCCAATCATTGTTCTGTTTAGCGTATAAGTATCAAACTGGCTGATTGGCCCCAAAAATAAAGCAATTTGTAGAAATTCCCCGCGTAGAAATCTCAAATGACTATTTGGCCCTTGTACGTTTAAATGAGTGCTACATAGGCCGTTATATTCTAACAAAAAGTCCTGTTTCTATGCAGAAATTTCTATTTCTTAATAGCTGATCTGATAAATTATATCGATAGAATGCGTTTGGCATAAAAAAGTGAAAATTGCAAATTGTTAGTTTGGCCCATATACATAGGACCCATCGAAATATTCTATACCATTTCCACATCTTTAAACAATAAAAGATATGCTGAATAGTGTGTAATAGTTAAATTCTTTTTTTATTTAGGTACCTTAAAATATATGTTTTTATACTATGATTGTGTAAAGGAGACGGAAACTTTTGTGCTTTTCCGTTTGTTTGATATTTTCAACGGCTACTGCTTTTTTTCATGGATTCTTTTTCTCAGTAAACATCTATTGTATAAAGGTTGCTTGTGCTGTGAACTTCACCTCACTTTAACCAAATCTCTAATAACTCAGCTTTCAGATTGAGAAAACTAACAAAATTTTCAGGCGGAGAATGATGTACCTGAGTCTATTAAATTTATTATAAAAATTAATTAATTTATTAAATTTATTAATTTATTAAATTTATTATAAATTTATTATTTAATTATACCATTTTCATCTCTATATATTTTGGGCCCAAAAATGTATGCAATTGTTTCAGTCTCCTTTGAAAATATGTATACGTATATGTATAGTAACACGTATAAATACACATACAGAATAGAATTAAATAACAAAAGTGTCGTCCAACGAGGATTCCGTTCCAATTTCATGATAGTACGACGCGTATGTGACATTTAAAACTGACAAACTTGCAAAACAACGAGTGCAGCATCGCCTATGTTTTTTTTATATGATATGCCTTAATTTGATATTAATTTCAGTTTTATCCTCCATGCGAGATAATTGGTTTTGACAGACAAACGGACGATAAAGCGATCCTATAGGGAGTAAAGTACAGAATTGAAATATCAGTGTTCCACTTCGAAATTATTTTTTAGAGTAAAAAAATCAAAATACGCAAATTTCATAATACAAATACATATGTAATCATCGATTTTAACTGGATATTATATAAATATCAAAAAAATCCTCTGAGTGGGAATCGAATCCAAAACCGTTGCGCCACTATAGCCTTTTAACATTTTACCAGTGGCGATAATCTTAACACCTAATACGTGAAGTATACTTTACACATAAATACATTCTCAGTATGTTGTAGAATAATATGTTTTAGTTTGGTAATATTTCGGTACAAAACGTTGAAACTAGTTGAAAAGTTTGTCCATTTTCAGTAGCAGTAGAACTGTGTTAAGTCGTGAAATATGCAAAATGTTTATAACAGCGAATATTGATGCTCCAATTACAGGTTTTGCAGGCTGTGGAGCTTAAAGCTGAACTTCCATCGAGCGTGCCTCGCTACATTGTAGCAATACTTAGGCGTTCCTTTAAGTTTACTATACACTAAATTATTGTAAAACTGACTAAACTAAAAAAATGTGTTGTGTTAAAGCAATTAGTGAAGAAAATATAAATATTTAACTTTTTTGTAAATAACCTATTTTTTAACCATTGCTAAATTTATCGAGGTGCATTGTGATATAGTCTGACTGTAAATACTAGGGTTGTAGGTTCGAATCATTCCTAGGGAAAGTAAATTATTTTCCTTTTATTTTTAAATTAATTTTCAAATTGCTGTATGCGGGATACAGCGTGAAGCTGATAAAAAACATAAATACAATTATATATGTTGCATACTGTAATTAAACTCGGACAGATTTGCACACGCTCTGTCGTTATACATAAGGCTAACAATGTATAACTTAGAAGTAATTCACGGCTGAGGCCACAACAACGACCCATTAAGTTCAACATGTCGGTCTAACTTCACAGCTAAATATTTACGCTTACATTTCTACTTATTTTCTATATAATATGTGGAAAATGTTCATATAATGTAAAGATATACTCATACACGATTTGTTTTATAAAATCAAGTTCATAAGAGGCCGGAGCCGTAACGCAGCAGCACGAAGAGTGACAGTAAAATGAAATATTTACTTAAATTTATATTTCCATTTCTTCGCTCTTGTGTCGAGGCTAAGCGCGGCGTTGAGTTCTGCTACTCAACACGCAATGCCTCCAGAATTCGGCAGAAAGTGGGGAACGGAGTTCTTAACACTAGTTTCTCTCTGCCTACCCTGCTGTGTGCGGGATACAGCGATTTAATTTAAATTCATAGGAATAATGTTTTGATTGTTATATACAACAGGGTGTAACACGATCGACGGATTAACGGTTGATCTTTGAGTAAGGAAATTCAATTATCAGTTTTAAATAAGCAAAATTTTATCAAAACCTGAAGATTTTTTTTCCTATATTGCTACATGCAATGTGAAACTGAAAACAAAAGTAATAAATGCCTTGTGTTTTTTTTCGCATTAAGTAGTATAGTGAAAAAATTTTAGTTTGATCAAACTAAATGAATTATAAAATAACAGATTGTGGTAAATGCGTTTAGCTGAAACACAAACAGAGCAATATAAAGGCATTTATAGTAAAGTGCCGCACTAGTGTGCAGCAACAGACAATGTTATCTAATTTAAACTATTGCTGATCTTATACGGCGCTTGTGTTCCGCCGCTTTGAGCCTTTGTGATGGCTGAAACGGTGAAGCTAGTTCGGTTCACTGTGGACCCGCTCAATTAACTTGATAATCAAAATGAAAGGCTTGTGGCTGTTCATCTAAGTTTATGTTCTAAATATTCTTTTTATTCATCAAATAATATTAAAATTTTTATGTGGCATCTCTACATGTTATGCCTTTTTTTTGTATTACAAAACATCAATGTATTTTGCATTTCTCTACAATTATTAAAAATAAATATATGGCATAGATGGCCTCATCTAATTTTTTACAGTCACACTTTGTGCCCCTGCGCCACGACTGGCCTCAATTTAAGGCCTTAATTTTTTAATTACACAAATTACAATCAATATACACGACGTAATAAGCATAACTGTACATCGTAAGATAATGCGCGGTTCTCCCTCCGGACCCGTGCTCTTTTAACGAGACGGTGTTCAGTAGCCATTAGAGCGTACAATGTGGTGTAAAAATTGTAATACACTCGCATCTGCAAGTTTGTAGTGCTGCTGTGCCCTCGTTTACGGCAACTCCTTGAGAATTACTAACATGTTTTTTATTTTGACGCTGTTTGAAAATGTTACATTTCAAATTAATCGAGATAATTTTTTTCCTATATGATTTACATATGTTTATCTTATTTGCTTTTGTATCACATTCTATATTTATTATTATTATTATTACTTTATTTATACACCACAATAGATACACACATAAAATATGATAAGCACAAAATGCACAAAAGACGATCTTATGGCTCTCTTCCAGACAACCTTTAGGGCGAAAAGTAGCTGTCATATTTATAAGCAGGTAGGTAGGTGGCAAATTAAAGATATGTATAATATACAAACAGAAAAATAAAAACAATACATATACCTTTATATATATGTACACATACATATAGTTAACTATATAACAATAAATTGATACATAGATATTTATAATATAATACATATTTAAATATATAAGACAAATAGTTATACACACATACATACATACATATTAATACATACAAATTTATGTAATTTGTCATTGAATGTATGAGTCTAACTTAAATACTTTTATGTATAATAAGTTGTAGTTGTTATTTGTGCAAAATAAAGTATACTGTGTGTTAGTATAATAAAATTAAGACGAATTTCACACAAGGTTCCCTCCCTGATGAGTGCAGATTACAAGGTGAAATCAAACAAGACGAATTTCAAAATATTCATGGATACAGCGTGAAGCTGACTATTAAAATTATGATTGTATACAACGTTGGCTTCCTATTAAATAAATAATATTTTTTTTGTTAAATACAATATTTTGATATTGCTTCCTAACAAATAATTTCTTTTGTACTCTGTTATTTTGTATAGTAATTATTGTATGCGGTTAATTTTGTGGATAAGCTAATTATGATTAATTAGTGAGTATTGTACGGCAACATGTATTTGGTAATCGTATTAATTAAGGAATGTCATGTCATTTACGAAAATACCGCTGTTGTGATTTTTAACTTGATGAATGTAAAATGGTGTAGCGTGCTTTTGTTTTATTTATTTTACATTATTGAGACATATTACAATATATTATTATAATATTATCACTCGTTTTTTTTAGTTTTATGCTGAGAACAGCGGGGTAAGTAAGTGAAACCTAGTGCTGAGAAATATCTCAGCGGAGAACGGTACTCCGTTCCCGCTTTCGAGATGTATTAAATGACGGAACTCAACGCCACGCCTTTATCTTGTTATCACCAAAATAATTCATATACGGAGTGGGATTTTCCATTCCCATTCCTTATAACCGTCGGGTTCACAGTCAGAAACTGTGCCGCTACGCTATAATGGCCTCGACCTCGATTTATTGTGTTTTAATAAAATTGTCGAATATAAATATTACTAGGTAAATCATGAAGATCTTAAGGGTATACCATAATTTTATTATTCCATTACTTTTTTTCCAGCCTCACTCTGTATGCTACATGTAGCAGGGTTTTTACCGCCGAATTCTGAAGGCATAATGAGGCGCGGTGAGCAGTCGAACTCAACGCTGCGCTGTTACTCCGACACCACAGCGATGAAATGAAAATATTAAATATTTCATTTCTTTGAGTGTGAATCGAACCCACAACCTGTCGCGTTTACAGTCACACGCTTATAACCCGGTACCACGACTGGCCTCAATTACTTTTTGACGTGAATGTCGATAAATTTGCGGTTGCATTAAAATTATACGGGGGTAATCCAAAAAAAAAACCTAATCGGGGCATAAAGTTTAGCCTTGTAGTTTCGAAACTATCATTTACATCCACAATATAATTATACCACTGGATAGCTAAAGAATTAAAGAATTCATTAGAATAAACAAAAACAGTGAAACGTAACAAGCTGAGGAGGGAATTTGGAGATTATTTTGCTGCGTACCGAGATTTGCAATTATTATAACTTTTGACTCGGGGAAGCTACGACGTTACTTTAATTTTTAATCATGAACAATCGTCAAAATCTATTGATTTTATATAAAAAAATGTTTAAAGTAGTGTCGTTCAATATAATAATGTATTTAAATAAAAAAATATTATTCAAATTATATAATATGGGCCTATACGCGTCAAAAAGCCAAAACCAAATACAAATATCGTATACGGTTGGAAAGGGCTTCTGAAGAACAATCAAAACGTAGTAATAAAATACTATCTGACCGAAAGTAGAAGTGCCGGGGACATAGAAGAATGAATGCGGGTGAGTGGATCAACGACGGTGCCAGTATACCTGCAGCCGGGGCGGTTGAAAATATGAAAGTAGACGATAAATTCGCTACTACATCGACTATGAACTGAATAGGCATATATTGTGTTCGATCGTCAATTATGAAGAACAATGGGCAGCGGCTAGTATAAGTTTCAATTCGACGTCTGTCAACAGTCCATTCGGACATAAGTGTAATGTGTGTTATCATCTATGGCTTCTGAGTTAACAACAGATAAACAAACAAAATATTTTCCTTGAAGAGCCAGTAGGGAACCTTAAACTATGCAGTACGTGTAAAGTAGGTTGGTTTATATCGTTATATGGCGTTTATACGATTAATACTCTAGAAGATTTCAAGTTTCATCACGGATTTAGTTAGGCCTACAGTTAGAGAGATATGATATGAGGACCAGAGATTGGCCCAGTATCCGTTGCCGACACAAGAAGTCCTAAATACATAAATGAAATATATTATTTATAATATATAACCTATTACATAAACGTATTCACATACAACAAACGACCATGTTCATGATACAGCCACACCCAAATTTTTTTAGACGAAATATGAAGGACAGCGTTATTAGGTTCAAGTGAACATGCAAACACTTCGATAAAAACTTTTTTTTCAGTGAATTTCTTCTCGTAAAGCAGACTAGGGATCCCGTGTTAAGACACTACGTCCCCCGCTTTTGCTTACCAGAGCTGGGAAATGAAAATATATTTTTTTTCCTGAAGTTGGGATTGAACCCACTACCATAGAGAGCTTACAGTGAGATGTCCCATTTTGACCAAAGATCAATATTTAAAGAATTAGTGAGAAAGTGAGAAATAATCAAAAAATGTAGGCTAAACAGATTTGTAGCTTAGCTTAAAATATTAGCATTTCTATAGCTATTATATTATATAACTTAAATAATAAAAAGATTTATTAATCAAAGTTTTCTTAATATTTTCTATATTTTTTTCAATATCATACTTTTGAACCTCAATAAGAATCCAAAGTTTTCCTTTTTTTTAATAACCGCTTACGTTAAGTTTTCAAATATATCCGCGCAGGTGTTCTTCTTCCGAACTTTACATACGACGATGTGAAAAATTGCGGAGTTGAACCCTTATAAACTTATAACCTGATTTAATAATTCTCGATCATTGGTTACATATTTTATTGATTATAGCTGCATCCCGCTCTTAGCAGGTTCGACAGAGACAACATCGAAAACATAGTGTTAAGACACTCCGTTTCCCATTATGTGACTCCATTGCATCTTGAGTGGCAAAACTTAACGCCGCACTTTTTGCCCGAGTGCGAATATAACCTATAAGCGTCACGTTCATACGCTGCATCACAAACGCGCTTTAATTTCGTTGATTTTTATTAATCATATCTGTTTTTTTTATGTCTATTTTGACTTAAATTAGTTCAGTACTTTTTAACATTTTTAAAGTGTTATTTATTTTAGAAAACGTATAAAAAATTGAACGTAATGGGGCTCGAACCCGCGCCTCCTGGAAACAGACTAGGCGCTCTGACCACCAAGCCATACGTTCTCATCAACCTACGTCGAAATTTTTATACGCTTGTTACAACTGAATAAGAGGCTAACAACATAAATAAGTAGTATACAAATACCAAACGCTTTAGAGTTTAGACTGATTCTCCATTTCTTGTAAGATGAAACTGCGGAATGATTGTTTTATTATATCAGATACAACAATTATTCAATAAAAATTCAGATTTTATTCTATAATTACGTATTTCAAAAAATATACATGAATGTTTATAGGTGAAAAGTATTATGAGGGCACTAATAAAACAAAAATATTCTTACAATGTGCCTTTTGTGCCTAATTTTTAATAAGATTTTTTATCAGCTTTACGCTGTATCCCGCGCATAGCAGGATAGGCAGAGGGAGGGAGGGCTATTATTAAGACACTCCTTTCCTCACTTGCCGCCGAGATCTGAAGGCTTTAACTGACTCCCCACTCTACTCAATAAAATATTCAAATAAAATTCAATAATAATTTTAATATTTTAGTATGGCTCGTGCTACGTCTAATATAGATAGAACCATTTCGTAGTGATCGTAAGTAATCCAAGATCTTTTGGGGATTCAGAGGTAACAGTATTTATATGAAATGTACCATAAACTTAAAATAAGAAAAAATAAATATATTATGATAAATAACATGCCATAGTCTGTCCGTTTTAATCTCCCGTGATATTTCTTAACAGACTCTTCTTCTTCTTCTTAACAGAGTCTTTCTCAAAGACGTCCTATCTTCCTCTCTACTATAACTGTGTAGAATTTTCAGTTATAATAAAAGGAAGAAAGCGCAAGGCACTGCCCTGCCGGCGCCCCTACACCGTGAATTCCTACCAGACCGTGGTTGCAGCAGTCTTATTGAACCCTTCGGGACGTTTATGTGTGATCTTTCTGAATGTACTGGTTACGCTTGTTTATATTAAAATTGTATTAGAATGGTAATTTGTGACGTTAATTGATTTTTTAGATCAATATTTGTCGTTGGATCGAACGCACTATCGCAAGGCGGCCGATATGTTAACCCTTTCCTAGCGAACATACGAAAAATTATTAAAAATAAAGTTTTTATGATTTTATATGGGTAAGGGAGAATAAAGAAAACTAATTTATTTTATTAATTTTTTTTTATTATATTTAAGTGCTATTTCTATAACCTAGACTTACAAGTACCGTCAGGGACTTTGGGTCACTAAATGAGTAATAAATTAGTTTTAATTTAGTACTTATTTTAGGCTCAAATTCACAATAAATTTTAAAGTATTTAAAGATAAGCATCATAGTCTTCTGCAAAATAATTCTTTTTTTCATTAATGCATAAAAATATATTGTAGTGTAAATATTTTGATTTTTTAGATGGCCCAGGGGTAGGTATGTAGTCTCTTGATAAGAGACTATGAATAATATATGCATTTATAATAGTAATATCTAGAATACCCCAAAACAACCCATGCCACCATTTTGGGAACTTCCTATCCACACAGTAAAGTGCTCTCAATCTATCTGCCCTGTCAACTAACTCTACTACTGTAACTCTCACATGGGAGGGTGCTCCCATGTAAGAGTTATAGTCTTTGATGGCTTTGGACAAGTGATTTTAGATTTAGATCCATTTTTTTCATCTTATATAATTTATCTTTACAACTGGATGGCATTTGCGTATTGTCATCGCAATGGAGATACCTCAATATTGCTGCAAACCTATCTCTAGGCATAGTTTTATATATTAATCTAGTCAGGTGCCGATGAATAATGATCAGTCAAGGAAGGTCTAGTGTTGTACCCCATATAGAAGTTAATTCCAATAAAGGCCAGCACTTCTTCTTTTTTGAAGATCAGAATTTTATCTCTTTGAGTTGCATATAAGTTACTATGATACACAATATTATCCAGGGCGTCAATAATCAAGACTAAAAAAATATCAGTTGCAGTAGTGCACTCAGCAAAATATTCGTCAACTACCCCCGTGTTTGCAGAATATTCTAGTAAATACGTTTCTATATCACGTTTCTTCCATCTACGATTAGGCTCAATAGTTTTTTTTTCGATTGTTCGTGTACTGATGTAACAGTTTCGTCAGACTCTAAACTATCTGGAACAGTGTTAGGAATAGAATGTACACTTACATCTTGGTCTATTTCCACACTAGATTTATCTGCGTTATGATTTGTATTAGGTCTAGATTGGCTGAGAATATATTCTTCTAATGCGGCCTCAAAGTTTTTATCAAAAATGGTAATTGAGGGTAGTTTGTCTTCGAAAATATTTTCTTCATCAGACAATTCCACATCTGAAGGTTCGGAACAATCTGGTAGATCTTCTATAAGTAAGGCTTCTATCAAAACCGTATTGTTTGAAATGTTTATTATAAATTTCTGTAATATAAGTGTAATATAATATAAACAAATATTATAATAATACTCGATTAAATTAACAAAAAAAAATACCAAAGTCCCTGACGGTACTTATAAGTCCTTGTACCTTTTCCAGTTTACTTTGGTCCAAAACTATAAAATTATAATCTAAAACCATATTAATTATGTAGTTAAAAGTACAATCTAGCGTAATAATGTAAAAAATATACACTTACCTCGTTAAATCTATTTTTAAATGTTTTCTAAAAAAAAAGTAATTCGCAGTTCTCAAATCCAAAACAGGTCGAGATTTGAAAGTGTCACTTGTTGGCGGTATATAGAAAAAAAAGGAATAAATCACTTTGATTGGCTAGCGTAATAGTACTCGAAAGGATCGTCAGTGTCAAATAAGTAATGCGCGATTGTATTATTGAAATAATGAACGTGTAATCACCTGGTACAAATTAGTACCGTCAGTTAGGAAAGGGTTAAATAAACGCACGGCTCACACCCTACAGTCGTGTCTCATTTGTTTTCTACATTAAAACAAGTTGTTAGACTCACAGGCGAACACTACTATATACACCAGACTTCCCGGATATAAAATAGCAACACGCACCTACTCATGATACAACGAGTTACAGAACACGTACGTACACGATGTATGTACAATACCATACAAGCATCGCTTATGCCTCGTAAGCGCACCGCGAGACAACGTCGATCGCGGTATAACTATTAAAGGCCACAGCAATTTGCCTAGACTAGCATATTAGTACCACGAAGCCAAGCAGCAGTCGGTTGTGACTCCAATATCAATCAAACATAGGGTCAATGAACTCCGACAATCGTTTTTATTGTCTAATATTTTTATAATATTTAATTAAATATATTGACAGATTACCTTTATTGTAGGACATTAAATAGACTCATATTATACAGTAATATTTTTAATATTTACGAATATATATAAACAATTATTCAATATAATTTACCAAACCTATATAACATTAACGATTCATACACACGCATCTAACAAAGATGGCGGCAAGCATTCTACGTATTATAAAAAACGTAATTTTATTTAAAACTAGCGACCCCCTCGCGGCTTCGCCCGCTTAAACCACAAAATTATTTAATTAACACACTGAATTATGTTCGTGTTTTGATATACCTATAATGTATGTTTGCAACGCAATGAAGATTTTTAATGACAAATTTATTAAAA
>DWQW01012330.1:0-10890 GCA_018249695.1 Heliconius erato demophoon | reverse complement strand
TTGCGGCAGGATTTTTTTGGGCAACCCTAGTGTAATCTATTCTACTATCATGTATCATTCTTAAATATTAGTTTCATTAGAAAATCTAATCCCTACAGTTTTAAACGATGGGATCTTAGGCCATAACTTAAATAGTTACCTATTTGGACAGCTCTTTGGGACTATTTTTTATATAATAAGTGGATAAAGTGATGGGTCACTCTGTTGTCTATTTCATGATGGAGAAATATGAAATCCCAACAAAAACATAAATGTGAAATGAGAGCAACATTGAACGCTATGATATATGCCTTGGTTGTTGACTTCAGCGAAAAAAGGAGTGTGTGCCAAGTTCATTGGTCAGTCCTGTTGTTTTTTTAATAATATAAAATATTTTATAACAACTCAAAATGTCCTTTCTTCTTACAATTTAGGACACTACATTTATGTATAAGATCTGACTTGACTAGCTTTTAAATGAATTTACGGAGGCATCGATATAAATGATTATATTCTAAGTGTCTAAAACTAAAAGAGTAAAATTTTTATTCATTCTTGGTAGGTATACAAGTATCAAGCTTATTGTCAATAAATACATGATAAAATTGACGATTTTTGGATGTTATTATCTTAATAACCGTTTGAGATGTGTTTATGAACTTTGATGCACATATATAGGTGGCGGGTCTCAATATTTGAGCCAAATTTGGCAGGTTTAGGTGGGATAGATTTTGAGTTACGAAGGAGTAAAAAATGGCTTCAAATGGTTCGTGTAAAATTACACACGGTGCTTCTTGCCAGTTCTGTTTTACTGAACTTGGCTGTCTATATTGTTTTAAGGATTCCTAACCATGTCTTAAAGTCTCGAATTCTGCTAGGAAGCGGAGAATGAAGTGTCTTGCCACTAGGTTCCTTCTGCCTACAGTGCTATATTCGGAATAATGTGTAAAACAACTAAGTATTGATAAATGGAAATAACATTTTAATTGGCTGTTTCATTTAAAAGGTACTATGTAAATTTAGAAGAAGGTCAGTCGTAGCGCAGGGGCACAGAGTGTGAATGTAAAATCGACTGGTTGTGGGTTCAATCCCCACTCGAGGAAATGAAATATTTATTTATATTTGTATTTTCATTTCTTCACTCTGGTGTCGGAGACAAAGTGCGGCGTTGAGTTTCCCCACTCAACATGCAATACCTCCAAGCCTCGGTGGAAAGTGAGGAACAGAGTGTCCTAACACTAGGTTCCCTCTGCCTACCATGCCATGTGCGGGATACAGCGTGAAGCTGATTTACCTAACGTTGTTCTTTATAATAAAGGTCTTTAAAAACTATATTTATAGGTATATACACATTTACCTATGATTTTCTAATAATTTTTACAATTGCGAAAATTGATTTGTATTCTCTACTATAACACACAATACTTTGAAATACACTAAATGCCAAGATTAAATTAATACTAACACTTTCGAATGGTACTAAAATGTATAGAACGAAAACACAAGAAATGGATTTAGCAGGTAGGCAACACTCTAACCACTCTAAGCCGAAGTTATGTCTGTGAACTTAAATCCCTTGCTTTATGTTTATTATGTAAACATTTCCCTATAGTGATAAGGCAAAAAGCAATATTGTATTTCGCCAATTAGCCTTTCTCAGTTTACTTTGTTAAGATCTTATATCTTATATATAACAGAAGATCACAACAAATATAAAAATATATAAAAATATGTAGAAGCCTTTTTTTTTCTTTTTTCCTACGTACTTTCATATTTAGAGACCAATCGAGGCACAGGGGCACAAGCGTGTGACTGTAAGCGCGACAGGTTGTGTATTCGATTCCCATTTGAAGAAATTAACTATTGAATATTTACATTCCTTCGCTCCAGTGTCGGGAGAAAGCGCGGTGTTGAGCTCTGCCACTCAACCCGTAATACCTCCAGAATTCAGCGAAAGTGGGGGATGGACGTGATTAATGGGAACAGAGTATCTGAAGCTGGTAAACATACTTAATATTTTTCGTTTAGTTTTTTTACATTTATCATTAGACTTTCTTAAGAAATTATTTATTGAGGGTAATTCAGAAATAAGAAATCCGTTATTGAGGTTAATTAAGAAAATAATTAAGTATAAAAAAATAATTTTTTTTTTTAGATTTACATATCTTTTTATTCTATACCTAGTAAGCTAGACGGAGAGAACTATGTGTTAAGACACTCGATTTCTCTTTTTTTTTGTTTCATTATCAGACTGAGGAAATAAAGAAGTTTAAATATAAGTATCTTCCGGGAATTTAATCCACGATCTTCGTTTACAATTAGATATTGTAACATAGTGACACGATGCCGTCATTTTAAAATAAAAATATTCACTATATTATTATTATAATGTTGATATAATGTAAATATAATATTATACAGGTCCAAAACTATTGAAATATTTAAGAGAAGTAATACCAAACTGAGATCAGAGAGATGGGTGTCCACTTCCGTGCCCCAAGCACTGTGGAAGGACTACTAAGGCTGAATACCACACCGAATACCACACTAGCACTTTATTGGTAATTTTATTTTTAAAAATCTATAAATTCTAAAAAATATTCACTGTTGTCTTAATTATATTTTATTAACAAATAGGGGAATGGAGACACTCCATTAACCTGTTATTAACACACTCCCTTCTCCACTTTCCATTAAATATTTAAGAAATTCCGAGTTGATTGACGGAACCCAACGCCCCGCATTGTTTTGTTATTATAGCGAAAAAAAATAAACACTCGCATTTGCAGTCATTCGTTATGACGCCATTTTTTATGTTCGTGTTGTCTCTGCTTCGTCTACATCTAAACGCCACCGCCATAGTATTTTTAGTAGAGGCCGGTCGTGGCGCAGCGGCACAAGGTGTGACTGTAAAACCGACTGGTTGTGGGTTCGATCCCCACTCGAGGAGATGAAATATTTACTTAAATTTATATTTCCATTTCTTCGCTCTGGTGTCGAGGTTAAGCGCGGCGTTGAGCTTTGCCACTGAACACGCAATGCCTCCAGAATTCGGCAGAAAGTGGGGAACAGGAGTGTTAACACTAGGTTCCCTCTGCCTACTCTATGTACTGTATGTGTGTGCGGGATACAGGGTGAAGCTGATTTATTTTATTTATTTTATTTTTATAGTATTTTTCTTTTCTTAAGTGTGGAATAATACTTTAAAAGAAGTTAAAAATACTAAGTCAATTTACTTATACCGTAATGTAAGAAATAAAAGCAATTTTTCCGCATACACTGACCCGACGCAATAAAGTCGTACGAATATTAATAAGGAGGCATCCATCACTCAGCCACAAACAAATCGCACCCAGAGGGTTGCTTAGCTCTGTGTTAGGTAAAAAAATGGTTTTAATTAATCATATTATATTAGTAGGTCTAATAAAGATAAAAACCATTTTTTGTACTAAAAATATATCAATATTTTAGCTTCACGCTGTATCCCGCACATAGTAGGGTAGACAAAGGCTGAGGACTTAATATTAATTAATACACTTTGTTTTTTTATTAAGCTGAGCTGATCATGAGCTCTTCTAATCTCCATTCTCTGCTGAATTCAGGAGGTATTGCATGATAAATGAAAATATTAAACATTTCCTCGTCGAGTTGACAACCTGTCGCGTTTACAATCGCAGCTTTGTGCCCCTGCCCCACGACTGCTCTCTCCTTTTTTCTCATTTCCACGAAAATTTAACATAAAAAGTATATATCCCTAAATCCTTAAAAACTCCATTCGTTTAAACAGCCTATGACTGACCGATGTCACTAGGGTCTTTCAAAAAAATAAATACCTGTCCAAACCAAGTACACGACAGTCCTACCCAGTTGATGTATTGCGTACACTTTGTACACTTTGTTCATCGAATATAATGTTGCGGTATTTTTCAATGTATGTAGGAATGAGTGTTGATTAAGTGTTGGAAATTAAAACGTGACTGTAATACATGGACTTGTGTAATTGCTGCCTTTTTAATGAAGGATGGATGATGATACTGAAAATGTGAATGAAAACCTTCGTCTCCATTTTGAATTAAAAAACAACGTAACTCTAACGAAATGATTTCCTCTTGTTAACGTAGCCTTAATCAATATTCGAAACAGTAGTTACGAAGATTAGCCATTAATTCATAAAAATGGTAAATACTTAAGTTGTTAATTAATAGGGCACTGCGATACATCCAGGAGGCAAGCGTTTGCTGAAAATAGTGCGTACGAACGACTACTTGCCACGCGTGTTCAAGGGGATTAATTGTTATTTAATAATATTTCTTTTCAATTCAGAAGGATAGAATATAGACTATTTTTTAATTTTCAACCGGCTGCAAGAAAAGGGAGAGGTTCTCCATTCACCCGAATATTTTTTATGTATGTTCTTATCAATTTGCCAAAATGTTAGTATGCACAAAAATAATACTTAATTAAGATTGAAGTTTTTAGGGTCTACCTACTACAAAAATATAAAATCTTTTTTAATAACTTTTGTTTAACAAAATCCAAGTACGGTTTTCTTTATGTAACATTATTTTTTACTTTTTAGTTCGTTGCTTGAAGCTTTTAGAAGAACATTATTTTTGTTAAAAATTAATTTATTTACGTTTTCATTTTGACTGAATAGATAAAGATAGTGTGTTCATTTCGTCAACGTATCATTGTTGTCTTTATAACACATAAAATATTATACGTACCGTAATCAAACACCCACATAACGTAATAGTAAATTGTATTAATTCTTTGACGTTGTTAATTTTCACAATTAACATCGATGCGGGAGCTATCGGCTATTTTCAAATTAGATCGTTATCGCCAATTTAATTATAACTTTGGGAGTTATGATCACTATTAAGTCTTGGGATTATTTTCATAAATGAATGAATGTAATAAAACGGAAGTTCCGATCTCGAATCATCTCTGATATTGCTCTAAAGATCGATATTAGAGTTGAGCGCGATTTCTAATAAGGACTTTGGGGTATGCCTATTGGCACTATAAGCAAAAAGAACATAGAATTAAGTTGTTCAGTACCAGATATGAACCTTTGTACCGATTTCTCACTGGAGCTCTTTATAATTCCTCCCTAATATCCTGTACCTAAAGAGATGTCAGTCACACTTACTATGCCATTCTCTAATACAGAATTAAAGATTTAAATTTGTAAGTCTATTTCTCGATAAACGTGATACATATGTAACTGAACCATCAGGTAATCATAGAACCTTAGTATTACTAACACGATCAAGCCATCATTCAAAGCGTGGCGTTGATTTTCGCCTCTCAACTCGAAATGGCTTTAAAGTGGGGAGCAGAGTATCTTAACACTAGGTTCCCTCTTTCGAAACTGTTAATGCGGAATGCTGTATTCCGTGTGAAGCTGTAGAAAAAATCAGGACATCTGATTATTAAGTGGGCGCTTAAAGTAAAATCGATCGAAAGTGTTAACCAATATTGTAACGTTCATTCAAATATAATATATAATTTATGCTATAGCTAGTTTTGTTAATGCAAACAAAGTGTCTTAACACTGGGTTCTCAAGTTCTCTCAGTCTGTCCTGCAATGTGCAGGATACAGCGTAATGTTAAGAAAACAGAACCACTAGTCCCTGAGAATATAGGACGTTCAATTATACTAAATATAATATTATATTATACTAAAATAGTGTTTTTATTAAATAACTTGTTATTTAAGTACTATCGGTTTTATAACTATTCGATTAAAACGTCACCGTGATTGATCACGCCGTCGATGGCTCAAGTTTGTGAATTGATCGGGCGCAAGCTAGCGCACTTCCTTAGAAAATGTATATATTATAAATCTTTAAAGATTTTCTTTTAACAATATAACAAAAACATTTCTATTAGTAACTCTTGGAATTAGTAGTCGAACATATATTTGTTTAATAAAATCTATCTATGATATGTCTTTATCAAGTACTTTTGGAGGCTGGCCGTTGCAGATGTACAATAACTTTGAAAAAAATATTTTTTTCTTTTTTACCTTTATATAAGTATACTGGACTTTCAAGCAAATCAGCCGAATAAAAAATAATATCAAGCTACTACTTGATACCGCATTTCTTATATTCAAGAAGTATCACGTTTTAGCAATGGCATGCTGGAAATACCTACAAATCTAATTGATTTTAGATGTCACATCTATGATGTTGGTCTTCATACAGTTTTCCGGTTTATTTAGGTTAATAGGCTGATGATAACGCCAATCGTTTTTGATACCGTATTGGACAAAGTGAATTCTTACGATATAGGTAAAACTGATCATAAGTAAATTTATACCCAAGCTCCAATTTGGTTTGGTTGTGCCCTTAACCTTTTCTGAGGCCTGGGTCTGCTGGTGATGGTTGATGGAACGTTACTTATAAACGTTATAGCAGGGTAGGCAGAGGGAACCTAGTTATTAAGTCACTACGTTCACCATTTGCCTTCGAATTTTTGAGATATTGCGCTCAACACGCAATGCTTAGTTTTTTTATTACTATACTACACTCTATATTTTTTATTTGTTTATTGTTAGTGATATGTAACGTTATGATAATAAGATTTTTAATTTGTTTTTGTTACTTTTATATTTTTATTAATATATTTCAAGATGTTTTTAGCTTTACGCTTTTTTTGCATTATTACTTTGATTCCCATCCGGGAGGATTAAATATTTTCATTTTTTCGTTGAACCAAAAAAACTCTGTTCATACTCTGCGCTTTGCAGAGACTTGCACTTGCACTTGAAAGATGAATAAAAACTGAAAAGGTTCATACAATTATATTATATAAGTATATTTATTTTCCGAGGCCGTCATGGCGCAGGGGCACAAACGTGACATACGTCTGTAACGTAACGGTTCTGGGTTCGATTTGCATTCGAGGAAATGTTAAGTACTTATGTTATTTTGTCTTGACACTAGGCTCCCTCTGCCTGCCCTTATATACGGGATACAGCGTAAAAAAATGTTTACACTTAATTTGATTTCAATTTCTAGGATCCATTCTCTACAATATATACAATATTTCAATTTGTTTACTTACGTAAATAATCAAATTGAAATAGTAAATTTATTTACTAGGAAACTAAAGTAGATAATAAATTTTCTATTTCCAACATCATTACCGCGTAAACTATATAGCCCAGATCCCAGGGGCGGCCGACAGCCCGGCTTTTTCAGAAGTAGCGCCATCTAAAGGTACATCTATGTCTGTCTCTCTGAGAGGATGATTGATATGGTCCCGTAAATAATATATGTCAAATTTAGGCTTGCTAGTTAGTATAACTTAGTAAAGACTCATGTCAAGGTTCAGGCTATAATAAATTCTTTATTCTTAAAAACATATTTAAATACGAGCATTTCTACTTTAACGTAGGTGAGCGTGCGAGATGCATACCATATTTAATTGGTGCTACCTCTGAAAGGGCTCCACTTTTAAGTTAGTATGTACGAATACAGTTTTAACAACATATTTGACTAAAATAACCCTCAAAATTTCAGCTTTGCTAATATGATGTAGGCCTGGGAGCCCTGGGATCTCAGTCAAATAAGCATTAGAGCTTATATAATAGTATTAAACGGATTTTTTCTTAAAGAACCTCTTTCTATTTAAATTTTGAAAAAAAGGTCATAACTATTTTAATACTTCTTAACCTAAATTTTCTTACAATAATATAAAAAAATGTATTTATAAAGACGTTTGGTCATATTAAATTAATTATTGGTGCGCATTATTTCTATATACGTACATCGATTCTCGTCTATAAACTTAAAATTTACGCCTGACCACAGATTATTGCAGTAAGAACAAAAACTTTTTTTCACGAGCGTCCATCAAAGCTCGTGCTTTTTCTTTAGGGGCGAGCTACTCTCGCTCCTCCCCGCCCGGTGACACTGTCAAGACCAGTCCAGATCAACAGCTATAAAGTTCATTCGAAAAAAAGTACATAAAATTTGAATACATTATATTTTTTCTGTCGGATTCTGGAGGTATTGCGTGTCGAGTGGTGGAACTCAACGTCTTGCTTTGGCTCCATACTGAAACGAGAAATTGAAAATATTCAATATTTAATTTCCTGGAGTAGTAATAGCACCCACAACCTAGTGCCGCAACTGGCCTCAAATAATATATATAACTTAACTTCACGCTTTATCCCTAGCGGGGTAGTCAGAGAGAACGGCCAAACGCCACAGGAAACGCTACGGTCTCTACATACTTCTTTCGCCTCATCCACTGTCAGCAACCTCTTCTTTTTATTATACATACCCTCCGGGGGGTCCTCATACTTTTTACGTGATCTTCCTCCCGTATCTTTGATACTGTGTTTTCGAAGGTCAACCGAGGTCTCCCCCTATCTCTCTTACTACTCACTTTTCCACCATAAATCTGTTTTGCCATTCTTTCATCACTCATTTGTTCGACGTGCCCAAACCAGCTCAGCAAGTTCTTCTTCATTCTCTCCGTGACATCCTCGCTAGTATTTGTCATTATGTATATCTCTTCATTGCAGATTCGATCAGATATGCTGACTCTGCATATCCTACGAGGAGATGGCATCTCCACGACATCCATCTTTCTTTCATTCTTCTTCTGTAATACCCATGTTTCGCTGCCGTATAACAGCATATATAATATATATCATGATAAAAAAATTAAATTAAACTTACTTAAGCCAGTTGACTTAGAACAAACAACAAAATAAAGTTAAGGGACGCCATTTTGGCTGCTAAATGGTTGTAAGTGTATACAGACGATCGCAATTAGCTGACCGCTTGGTATCATTCTCGACATCAGATTGATTCATATAATGTCATTGATCTATTCGTCGTTGTGAAGGATTCTGTGAGCTATTACCTAAATACTGACAATTAATTAATACGATAGGGCTATTATAGCGAAGTGAGACAAACGTGTGGTTGTAACGTGATGGTTGTTGTTTTGATTCCCACTTGGAATAATGGTAATATTTAAGTTTTGTTTTCTTTTCGCGTCCATAGCAAGTAGAAAGGGAACCTGGTGTTAACATTCTGTTCCTCACTTTCCGCTGGATGAGACGTTATGTGCTAAGAGCACATACACGTGGCACTTTTCGTTACTAGAGCGAGGAAATTAACATATTAATAAATAGTATTTAATTCCTCTGAGTGGGAATCGAGCGCGTTTACAATCAAACAATGTGCCACTGCGCCACGATGGTCTCTTGATAATGTTCGACAAACTTAAATGCGTGTGTTTGTGCTGCCTTTCATCATTGGGCCACCGTAAGTAATCTCTTCGATACTTACATGTTACTTTTGCAAACCTGTATATTCTATTCTGATCTTTCTTCACATGACCTTAAAGGCGGTATTTCTCTAATTTAATTTGGTTAAGCGGTTGGTCTATTCAATATACGCTGAGGCAGTTAGCTCTTGTCTTGCACTCACGTAAATAGATTGGAGTAATTTACTCGCTACACCTTTCGTAACCTACCGTAATACTAAACGGTCCCCTACTAATGTTTGCCTTAATATACGAGTATGTATGTGACAAAATTCATTATTTCTTTTAATTTATTATGTTTATTTTTTTTCACCTTCACGCTGTATCTTGCATAAATAAAAGTGAACCTAGTGTTAGGACAGTTTGTTCCCCAATAACACTTTTGTACTTACAATCAGATTTTTGTTTTTTGCTCTTTGACAGATTTGAACTCACAACTGTCGCGTTTACAGTCTCGCGACTGGCCTTATAGCTTATTACTATACGTCTTCAAGCCGCAGCAAATGACCGTAATTAGCCTTTCCCAATTCCTACCGATGTCACGTTGAGTAGGAAAAAGAGAGTGAAGATAAGTTTAACTTTATATACCCGAAATATATTCAGAATATATTAAAAATGTATTTGTATTCAAAAGTTTGCAAGATTAAATATGTATTTGAGGCAATATAACTAACTTTAACAAGTTGCCACGAACTTTACTTCCGTTTCCTTTTACTGGGTAAGGCGGTTTTAAAGAATTTTTAAATTTTCTCTATAGATTTCTATTGTATAAAATAAAATGATCTTCTTAATACCATACCGTGTAAGCATGACTTTTGTAGGTTCGATTTCCACTTTGGGAATAATTTATTTTCATTTCCTTGCTTTGGTGAAGTCGAAGTGCAGTGTTGAGTTTCTTCACTTAACACGCAGTTTTGAAAATTGAACTAAATTGAAAATTCCATTGAGTTTCCCTGTCTACTTTAGAATATAATTCGGGATACAGCGTGAAGCTAAAGAAATCTGAATATAAATATATATATACAATTTTTGTATAAAAATTTACAAGCAAATAGTAAGAGAAAGTATTCTAAAAGCAAACAGCATAGGCTGAGCTGAAAGGTTGAGCTTGAGAATTGATCATTAAAGTCGCGACGTACACCTGAGAGTGCCTTTTCGTAACGTTTCTTAACTGTCAAACGTACAAAATAACTAACATACAGCACATTTACAAAATTTACGTAGTATATGTAGTTTAATTAATTTACTAAAATCGTGACGTAGGTTCGATTCCCACTCGGGAAGGAATTATTTACATTCTTGCTCTAATATAAAGACAAAACGCGGTGTTAGTAGCCCGATAATACGCAATTTCTGGAAAATTGGACCGGAAAGTGGAGAAAGGACTGTCTTTACATTAGCTTCCCTGTATCCGTTGCTATCTTGATACCTGCAGAGCATAGAGTAAAGCTAAGAAGACATTATTGAAAAATCAAAATCAGCTCATACGCAATTAAGAAATCGTTGGCGGTAGTTTGATATAATAATTATGTCAACTGACAGACGAATGCCACCTCAGTCTACCCGTGACCACGGACTACTGCAAAGTGTTCGAAACGTCGGGTTTCCAAAAAT
>DWQW01012329.1:0-10890 GCA_018249695.1 Heliconius erato demophoon | reverse complement strand
AGAGTGGCGCCGGCCGGGGCGACAATGCGGCCCAAATACCGATACCGTCTCTGTAGGCTTTCAATAGTTTATTTTATTTTTGTAATTGCAATATACTTCGTATAATATATAGAACTTGATGCTCTACGTATTTGATAAAGCAAATACATTTGTAAATTATGTCTATTTGACCTCTTATAAATGTTTATATTTAAATCCAAATTGTTTGTATATAAAATATTGAATAAAATTAACTTTTTTAAGCAAATTATCTTTAACATTAAGCAGCAGATCTTTTAAATTTTCATCTATATTAATTCTTGAGATTCCAAACATATTGAATTTCCCTAAAATAAATTAAAACACGAACGTTCGATTAAACATTTAAATTGATTATTTTTACATTTTCATACGTATAATAATTACTTTGGAAAAAAAATAAACTAAATAAACTAAATAACATATAAAAGGTATTAAACTATCGAACCCTAAATGAGCTTCGTGTTTCATTTGAGATTTGTATCAAGTTGCGTTGAGCTACCCGCATTATGTGGCTTCGTGCAATATATAGGGTTGTTCGTTTTTTTTTTATCAAAGAATAAAAATAAAAAAAAAATATATTAAGGTTAGATTTATTTATGTCATATAGAAGAATTAAGCACTATGAATGTACATAAAATTGTGTTTATGTTTATGAACATCAAATTGTAAGTGTAAAGATTTTTTTGGACCTCTTATTTATCATAAAAAAAGAAATTTTTCGAGATCGTCTGTTACTTTATTAAAGCTAGGCTGAAGAAATGCACTTAACATTTCTAAAGCTTATATTTTAAATGCATACTTTCAAAAGAGCACTCTGTGAGCAGAAAAACGATATGAAAACGAGAAATTAAGAAGCATACTCAATTTACATTCCTATTAGACTTTTATCTCTTTTACCTTTGCCTATAACGATTTTGTAAAGTTGGCACACATGGGAAGTTAATTTTTTATTTATGACACTATCATTAAATACTTCCACGTGCAAGATAATATTTAAAGCTAAAACCGATATGAGTGGCGCTTAAAATTGCGAAAGATCAATAGGTCGAGCTCAAAATAAATGGAACAATGGACGCGACGGTATCAATGCAACCGCTTAAAATGCTTTCCATGTTCGGACGCGTCCGCCACCGACCCGCCCGGAAGTAACACATGGGTATATAATCAAATACATTATCTCCACTCGGTTTATTTAGCTCATATGAAAAATTATGGTATAATTAGGATGTAAATATTTGATTTAAATTGTTACGGTAATGTGAAATTAATTTTTTAGTTTTATTTTTCAAAGTTCGTTCGTAGGTGGATCCTTTATAGAAGTGTTCTGGATTCGTTAGCAAAAATGTTTTTAAATTATTACTTTGCATCGATACCGCCAAATTCTGGGAGCATTGCGTGTTGAGTGGGAAAACTCGAGGCCTCGCTTTGATTCGGTACCGGAGCAAATGAAAATTAAATATTTAATTTCCTCTAGTAGGAATCAAATCCGCAATCTGTCACGTTTACAGTGGCACGCATATTGCCGTCGCTCGTATATTGTAAGATAATTCAAGCCTGAATATAATCCTTTAAAAAACAATAACAAATAAAATGTAGTTTGTATAAAAGTACATAAAATTTATACAAAAATAAATACATTCATTGAACAACAAATCTTTATAAATAGAGGGGGTTCCAAAAAATGCATACAGTAAAATGTCATTAGATAAAGACCATAAATCTTGCGAGCTCACAAACGCACTTACGCTTATAGCCTTTTGATATCAGAACGACCCTAAAATGTTATAGTGACTAAGCAAATTGATACACTAATGCATCTCCCTACACATGACAACGTCCCACATGTACCTAATGTTGGAATATGTACATATTTTACACTTAGCCAAATGTGTGCGCTATTGCGATTCGTATTAGTAATGCTGTATCGGCATCAAGCTCAAAGAAATTGTAATTTTTGCCTAAAATATTAAGTTAAAATCTATATCGAAATGGATAGATATTTTTTTTGCAGACCATTTCAGTCTGGATGTAGTAAAATCTAGATTTTATATTTTAGTATTAACAATATTTTTTTTTTTTTGTTTGTTACAACTTTCTCACTGTCAAAGGAAAAATATTTCATTTAGTGCTTCTAGGAAATTATTGATATACATTTATTTCATCAGATTTAAAAGGTTATAATATGTTTAAAAAATTCTAATAGTTGAACTCGAAGTTCTTTTAAAAAAAAATTACTTTATGTGAGATCCAGTTTTTTAATTTACAATTGATTTCAATCAGCTCCTTAATACGGCTCAACGATAACCCTAAGAAAACAATTGGAAACTAATGAATTAAATTGCTTAAATAAAGGAACGCACGAACGTGGGACAAGTACTAAGAAAATTATGCGTCATATAACGGTTCGCGGCAGATAACGTTTAAATATGGAGAGCTATAGCTAGCTATAGAGCCGGTCGTGGCGCAGCACGAAGTGTGACTATAAAACCGACTGATTGTGGGTTCGATCCCCACTCGAGGAGATGAAATAATTACTTAAATTTATATTTCCATTTCTTCGCTCTGGTGTCGAGGTTTAGCGCGGCGTTGAATTCTGCCACTCAACACACAATGCCTCCAGATTTCGGCAGAAAGTGGGGAACGAAGTGTCTTAACACTAGGTTCCCTCTGCCTACCCTGCTGTGTGCGGGATATAGCTTGAAGCTGATTTATTTTGATTTATTTTTTATAGCTATAATTGTAAAAATATTTAGAATATGAGTGGTAAAGGGAGACATTTGTTAAACAGGAAGTCCAATTGCATTCTAGCAATTAAGGCATCTCAGGACATATGGTGACTTCATAAATCTTATGCCAGATGAAGCGGACTGAGTGTCATAAATACAGCGGGTGTGTATGTCAAAACATGGGGATTTGGGCGCTGTCTCTCGCGGCAAGCGGCCCCGACGCCGCGCCAGATAATGAAAAAAAGATTTATGATCAAAAGTAATCAAGTTTTATTATAGCCCATATCAACCCCTATACAACACTTTTATTAATTTTAGTTTGCCGTGACAGCCAAGGCACAATTATTTTTTTTTAGTTTTTAGGTCAAGCACATATGATTTTGTCATGTTTTCGTTTCAATGGCTTTAGAAAATATTAAATCAAATTAAATTAAATCAGCTCCACGCTGTATTCCGCACACAGCAGTACCCTGCTGGCAGAGGAAATCTAGTTTAAAGACACTCGGTTCCCCACTTTTCGCCGAATTCTGGAAGCATTGTGTTTTGAGTGGCGGAACTCAACGCCACGCTTTGCCTGGACACCAGAGCGAAGAAATCAAAAGCAAATTTATATAAATATTTTATTTCCTCCAATGGGATCGAACCCACAACCGTTGCGTTACAGTCACACACCTGTGCTCCTGCACCATGATGGTTTCTTTAAAAAAAATGTTCAAATTATTTATTAAAAAATAAGTCAGATGATAAAAAAATATTTTTTATTTGATATTTCTTTTACCAAGGAGGCTATGCTCGTAAGACACATTTTCATAAAGTTTCTGTGCAGAATGTTGTGTTATATTGTCGACTGTAATACAACCGATTCAAACACATCGTGGAAAAGACTCTACCTCCCCATTCCACTCAGTTCCATCCTTCGCCTCTTTGACCCAATTACACATAATGTACTTGCGTCACATCTTAAAGCTCTTGCATCTTTTACTATCTTAATATTTCTACATACTTACAGTCTAACAACTTTATGTCTTGAGACATTTTTGTGTTGAGTGCTGTATTAAAAAAAAATACCACTCGAGAGACTTACAAAAAACAATGCCTATGCTGATAAAACAACAGACAAAAAATATTATTCCATTTAGTGATGGAATCAAAATCATCAGTCTTTGCCCGGTGCAAATGTTGTCATCAAAATAACATATTTTAAATAAGAACAAATTTTACTCTACAAAGGTTCTAAATTAAAAACTAGCTTTTGTATATACTGTTTTTGTATATTTAACAAAAACAATCTTGAAGTGACCCCTCGTCATTAGAACTTTCCACAATAGGGACTAGGGTATCGCAAAAAGAGCTCCCGCACAGCGTAAAGTGCAATGGCTTGAATTAGTTATTCAGTTGATTGGGACTCCCCTTTAGCTACTCTATCATTATCGTTTTACTAAGCGCACGTGTCGCCTTTTGCAAAGGCACCCTTAGGCCGTCAAGGTCAATAAATATAATCTAAACGTTGTTTTGTCCCTCACTACTTGACTTTTCTGTGTTTATAATTACGAAAGAAATAGCACAATATGGATTTATAACTTACTGTATACTCAAATGCGACTTTGCTAGCTTAAACTTATTTTTATATTAGAATATATTTTTTAAATGTATTAAAAAAAAGTATTCTATGTCCTCCCTAATACCTCTTAGATTATGTGTATAAAGTTTCATGATAATCAGTTAAGTATTTTTGGCATGAAAGCGTAACAAACAAACTTACATTCAAATTTACAACATTAGTATGATGATTACCAAACTGTCTCGCTATATCTTAGTTAAGTGTACGTTTAATAATTTATTTATATATGACACAAACTCGTAAGATGAAGCGGATTGGAAATTGTCCCCATACTTTTTTCCATAACTTATAACTGAACTAAATATAAATTATATTATATATTAACTTAATTACGTATACTGTTTAGCCTTAACACCTAATAGACAGTTGCTTCTAGAGCGCAATGAAGCCTGAATAAAACTAAAGCTAGTCTAGTGACTAGTACCTATTGAATACAATTCACATTGTATGGTGCAATGTGAATGTGATATATATATTTTTTTGCTTCACGCTCTATCCCGCTTGTAACAGGATAGGGCTAGTATTAAAACACTCCGATCCCCTTTTATTCAATAGAATTTTGGAAGTATTGCATGTGGAGAGGCGGAATTCAACGCCGCGCTTTGCCTCGTTATCAGTGCGAAGAAATAAAAATATTAAATATTTTATTATCTTGAGTGGGAATCGAACCCACAACCTGTCGAGTGTCTTAACATTGCATGGAGTGTCTTAATATTAGATTCTTAGCGTGTTCACAGAGTTAAGTAAAACAAATATATAATAAACTTTGTGAACTATGGTCCTTATTACGACTACAGGATGGCGAAATTTTCGACAAGTTGATCGAACTAACAACCTTTACGTCTTACTTTGACCTTTTTCACCGTTAAGCTCTTGAAACATAACCTGCGTGCCTTTCAAGGTATCCTCTACGTTTATGACTTCAGAAAAAATATAAAAGTAAGGCCGCTATGGAATAGGTAAACTTACTTCTACACTTCAGTCTGTGTTAGACGTTATATTTGTTACAATCTACGCTGTAATACAACAGTAAAAGAAAAATGTCTGTAAATTAAATGTTTTTACGAAAAATATATTCAATGTAAATTAGTGTTTAAACACACAAATTAATATATTTTTTTATTTTTGTATGTCTGTGTGTTTGTAAACGCGTATATTCTGAAGCACTGGACGGATTTAAATGAAACTTTTCTTATTGCAGAACCATAATGGCCTGTGGCTAGATTATAAGAAATAGCAAAATGCCGTCTTAATAAAAACTTGGAGTGTGATGATAATTTTTTACTGACGTATTGAAAATCTGGAACATCTGATGAACAATCATAATAATCCAAAGAAATAATGAAATGTTAAGAGAATTTTTTAAGGCGGCATTTCACAGATGACCATTTTGCATCCATTCGTTATCATCATCATAATATGAATAAAATTGAAATACCTGCTGTCTCTCTGTGATTTCAAAATAACCGAGTTTTTACAAGTGCGTATACTTTTTAAGTTATTAAGTAATCACAAAACCTCTTTAACTTTACGTGTTTCTTCGAACTGGAACTCACTGGCGAAAGTACTTTTAAAATGTAAATAATTTTCCGAACACTTTTGAAATACTAAACCGAGTGATCAAAAAAATATAATTAGTACTATAGTAGTACTATATCTTAAAAACAATAAGCGATATAGATCGATAAGTTATTACGCTTGTAAGGCTTAGTACCTCAGTGTAAGCTATTGACGATGACCATGACTGTAGTCTAGTTACTGCGGCAATAATAGTTAAGAAAAAAGTAAAATTGTTGCCTTGTATTCAACATAAAAACAAAAAAAGTTAATATCAAAACGTAACATTGTTGTTTATAGCTTCATGCTGTGTTTCGCACATAGGTCCCCCTGTCCTCCTTATCCAACTAAGTGTTAAGACACTCCGTTCCCAGGTCAGTTCTCAATGAGGCCAGTCAAACAGCACGAACAGTGTGTGATTGGTATTAACGCGATGGTTGTTAATTCAGTTCCCGCTCGTGAGACGGAATTATTTTCATTTCCTCGATCTAGTGACAAGTGCGACGTTGAGTTGTGGAAGTGGGGAACGGAGTTTTTTAACACTAGGTTCCCTGCCTACCCTGTTATAAGTGGGATCCAGTGTGAAGCTAAAACAATCAGATATTTTTCAGAGTTCTACTCGCTCTCTTTCTCTCTTTCTCTATCTATCTACTGGTAAAATTTCGAGTAGAAGCTAGTACCTAATACTTACAATATAAAGCTGCAACTCAGATAAGCCAAAATTTTGATAAAACAAAAATAAAGGTATAATAAAAAGTGAAATGAAATTTCTTTTGCATTAATGAAGTTTTGTGTAATGTACGCAAGAAATGAGGAAACTTGTGTAATATGTAACACAATCCGGATTGTTTCGGGCTCCCGGGGAAAATTAAATAAGATTCATTTGCACCTGGGAAATCTCTTTTGTAGAACACTTCGTGGTTTATGTACCTAAGATATTTTGTAAATATTTGTTATTTTTTAAATATTTTGTTTGTAACAAGGTAAGATCAATTTGGTTAAAGTTATTAGTTAGGCACTAAATTTCATTTATCAACACAAGTTCTATTGAATTGACACAATATTATTTATCTTAATAAATATAGTAAAATGCCAAAATTTTAGTTATTTATAACTAAATCTTCAGAATAGCTACATAATCTTTAGCTTTGGTCAAAAAGGTGGGTTAGGACTATAAATTTTACTCAATTATCGGTACTACTGTGGAGGGTAATAAATAAATAGGTTATCTTTAGAGATAGCAGTAACCAAACCGTCTAACGTCACAGATTGTGAATGGGCGAGCTAAATTAGAACAGTAAAACCATTTCAAACTAGTGCAGTGCCTTTGATGTCCTAATAATTGTTTTTTTTAAGCTAAGCCTATACAAATGAAAATATAATCCAATGTTTTTCAAACGTATAGTTAAATATTAATAATCATATTTTTTTATATATGTAAATCCTTCTAAATCGAATAATTAGATACAAAGTTACTGAATAATCACTATTATGAAAATAATAATAAAAAAATAAGTTACCTATAAACTTAAAATAAAATTGCATAATATCTCGAGATCGAGATATACAATTGTTTTAGTTGTTTACATCTAAACGCAACTTAATATGCGCCGGCGCAATCATACGACTATCAACACATACCACAACTCAGATGAAAGCCGGCGCCCTGCTACTTATCGCTTCCCTACAGCCATTCTGTAAGATTGCTGTCAGCACCCCAAAATAGAATAACTGATGAAAAACAACAAGAATTCCAGAAATACCAAAGTGGATTTCGAAAATAGTGTTACATTTTATTCTATAAGAGTCTTCTCGTTGATATTTTGTAAGCTAAAAGTTATGTAATACGTATATGTATATACTACTAATATTATTAATTTGAAATTTTGTGGGGATAGCTGTTTCAAAAAATGAAAATCAGCTTCACGCTGTATCCCGCTCACAGCAGGGTTAAGACACTCCGTTCCCTACTTTCCGCCGTATTCTGGAGGCATTGCGTGGTGAGTGGCGGAACTCAACGCCGCGCTTTGCATCGACACCAGAGCGTATATGTTTTTTTGACGAAAAAACTATATTAATGTAAAGTTTCATCGAAACTCGTTCAGTAATTTTTGCGTGAGAGTAAAATAAACATCCATCCCCGCAAACTTTAAAGTTTATAATAAAAACACACTACACGGGCGAAGCTGCAGAAGCTTGTTAAACTTATCATTAAGATTATATTTAGATATAGCAAATTGATACGTGATATGAAATGTATCCATATATACATTAAGTACATAACTCTCTAGGGAACTTTGGTCAAAAGACCAACAATAAACCTATGGGAATTTACCAAACCGGTGCCGAAGCATTAGGACGTGTCGCTTTGTGGACCCAATTTTAATCTAATATAATTTTAATTGACTTTGATAAGGATAGGATAGGATAGGATAGGAAGGATTTTTAATACATTTACATTAAAGGTTATTTTATTTAAAGCTTTTTCTATTTTTTAACTAAATGATTTAAAAAACAGGATAGTAATTAATACAAGCTCTATGTTAACTCTAAATGATTTAAAAAACAGGATAGTAATTAATACAAGCTCTATGTTAACTCTACGTTTAATGTTTATATCATTCATATATTTTCGATTAAGAATCGGATGCCGCAATCTAACAGGAACAGTGGTTTTTTTCTTTATAGGGGCTTAAATAATAAAGTGACTATAAAATTGTGGTTAAAATAAAAAAAAATATAAATTCGTTGTTACAAATTACGATATTTATCTACTGGTATTTTATTTTTAGAGATTAACATTATGTTTATTACTATGTTGCATTACCTCAAAATCTTTTTAGGCATTGGATTTTAAAAATAAAAGTAAGTAACATTCTTTTGTGTGAGCAAAATAAAAAAAGCTTAGAGGCCAGGTGCGTGCAGCATCCGCTTGTTAAACGTAGAAAAAGTGGCAGTTGCGAACTGAAAAGATCCTCCTTTTAATATTCCGGTTCTGATCCAATTCTTAAACTTAAAATATTATACAAAATGAAATATTTGAAAGTATGTATGATATGTAAATATTTGATTTTTTTGTAAGTTTCGTGGCTTCTTTTAGCTAAAAGTAAAGCGATGTCAAAACATAAAATTGATTGATGAGAATTCTAAGCAAGGGGGAAAGTTTCCCAAACTTTTCTCAGAAAAACTCTGTGTCCCTTCAAACTGTTAGAAACGGGGTTTCGTCGACAGATCGTTACACAAGAAAAGTTAAAGACTATTATTGATATATTGAAAGAACAAAGTTTAGTAAATTGTATATAATAAAAAAATATATTTACATAAAAAGAGGCAATTTTGTCACATCCAAAGTAATCTGTACTGTCGGAATATTTTTGCTTAAGTTTATTTAAAATACTATCTTTTTTACATAAGACATATAATTCATCAATTTACTCATCGGATTGTCAAATTATTGATGCCATACTGCTTTTTTTATATGTTTTTTTTATGCCTAAGACATTTCGTCATAAGCATCCCGGATTTTTTTTTCAAAGCGGTCCGACAATCGAGTGTTCCTAATTTCTACCTGCATTCAACACCTGTCGCTGGCTGGACTCAAGTGCCGGTTTTCATACAATTTATGTATGGAAGTAGGAATCGTAATGAGTTAGAGATTTACTCTTAGACAATATAAAAATAAATCGATTAACGATATAAGATTTTTAGTTATATTTAAGAATCTGTGCCATATAGCGATATAGCATAAATACTTAAATATTACCGAAAATCTTATTGTATTGACTTATAGGCAATGAGTGCCTAATACGTAATAGAAAGATTGCTTAATTTCATGAAAATCTTCAAATAAATTAATTCCAAAAAATATACCTTTTTTTAAATAGATATTTTATAAAAGACCACTATAGGTGTTTATTATATATATATTTTTATTGAAGAGCAGATATCTATCGCGAAAATCTTAGAGTAGCTGGAAGTCGTTTATATATACGAGTATTTAAAACTTTTTACTTTAATATTAATTCAAATATTTTTCATTTGATTGCAATTTGGCTGAAGTGTAACATTGGGTGTCTCTCACCAGCCCAATAAGAGAGCAATAACTCTACACATATCATGAGTAGAAGGTAGAGAGCTAAGGGTCGTATTTATAAACCGCTCTCAAGTCTTACATCCATCTCGAGAAGCCGTTTTCATCCATAAATTATATGAATCAAAAAGGCATCTCAAGACCAACCTCAGACGTAAGAAAATACTGGAAAAACTTAAGGTAACTTGAGAATCTATCAATAATCTATCTATCCTAGCCTATCCTTTCATTTGCAGGGTTGCAGGGCAACCGTGAAATTGATAAAACGCGTAAAGAACGCGTATGTATAAGAAAATGATACTAAAAATTCTTTACTTTAACGTGAGGGACGTTAAAGTAGAGAATGATAGTTGTTTAAATAATATTTTTCACCTATCTATATTGATGTTAAATGGTACACATAAAATTAAGACAATCTAAATTACTTAAAGATTTGATAAAGTGTCTAATTTACACATTTTTTTATTATTAAATTATCTATACTTGTAAAGTGCAATAAATAGATAAACGTAAAAGTTATAATAATTATAAGCTAAAGTGAAATTTATTATTTGTTTCTAATTATTATTAGTAATATCAAATCGATTATCCTAATCGAAGATATATTTTTTTCTCCAGACCAATATTATACATAAACTAAGTATTAAAAGCAAATTTCAAAAAGTTCTTAACTGAAGCTTTTTCTAAAATCTCAAGACATTAAGCTAAATTAATCCAATATACCCTTACCTGTCAAAAACAGCAAAACTAATCGCCGCATCTTGAAATCCCACAGCAGTGTCGCGCTAGTTACTGGTTCAAAACCTATAAAAATGGTATAACCATCGTATCGTCAGTTTAACTCGGTCAAGCTAATGTTTACGCGACTCAGCTGA